>JAOTQE010058262.1:0-19254 GCA_025631205.1 Nesometra sesokonis | reverse complement strand
CTTTATTATGAGCAAGTCAATGTCAAAATTAATGTCATTGAGTTTTTGGTCATTTTCAAGTGACAATACATCTTTAACTGAACCTCCCGTTATTGGCAATTGACGAGAGGTACCGTCACTTGAGGGTTCAGGTTCAGGTGGGTAAAGTCGACCTCCAAAAAACTCCAAAAGTAGGAGTTTGCTAGGAGGGGTGGTTGTAGTAAGTAGAGTGATAGGAAAGGTCCGTCCCGATAAGGCACTCGGCATCAGTTACAAGCAGGCTTGCCGTATCGCTTCAACAAGCCGTATAGGCAAGATTAGATAGGAAACTCACTATCACGTAATCGTCAGCTTTGATACCTCAACTACATGGGTGATGGAATCTTTGAGCTGAGCAATAGAATAAGATGAAAATGCACCCTCAAGGAAGAAGGCGAGGCTTTATTAGGATATATCGTCATCCATGCTTGGTTAGGCCTATACCTGTATATTTAATTTCGAGAAATATTTGGAAAAGACAGAAAAAAATGCTGAGGGTGAAGATGTTTGTATTAATAATATTTCAAACGACGGCTTTCCTAGATTGTTTCTCTAACGAATAATATAAAACCGGGATAAAATAAATTGTAATTTATCGGAAAATAAAGTAAGTCTGAGAGTGGTTGCTTGCAAAAGATAAAAATGGTTCGCTTTGGAGAACAACCGGCTCTGGAAGGTTAGTGGGGGTTGCTTCTTGCGAGAGAGGTCTACTGTCTCACCAGCCTACACTAAAGTTGAAGTTCTTATCGTATCTTACCCTACAATATATCTCCGTTCTCATGTTTTATCGTATGTGATAGATGATGATGGTATAAAAGCGGTGAATGCTGTTGATCTATGTATACAATTAACATCAAAGAAAGTTCTGATAACTTTGACGTCCTACATTGATATCAGTTTATATCGATGGTCTGTTTCCAAATAATCTTTTCGACAAACTAGAAAGAAACTTTGCGAAAAGTGCAAGCCTGACAGTTAACCATTTTTTGTGGTTAATGCAGTTTTGACAAACACCGCTCTTCCAGAGAATGGTTTGTGCAGTTTTCGTAAACATAGTGTTTGAATACTAAAATTATTTTAAATTGACCAAAAATGTAATTTCTTTACACTATTTGGATTTCAAAATAAACCATTTGATACTCCTGGTGACGTCACTTAAAATCGTACTCATTCTTTAAATCATGTTGTAATATTGCGAGGGTGAGCGACAGACAGAAACACCTCTCTTGCTTTTCGAGCTCTCGTGAAAATAAAGATGAACACTGTCAATTAAAAGAAATATAAGAGAGATATGTATCGGCCTATAGCCTACTGAATATGAAAAAATGGACATTCTCCGACAGAACGTTTACTAAAAAAAAAAAAACAACTGTACTCAAGTGTAGGTAGTTTTACATTTGTCTTAGACCTATGTTACCCTCTTGTTATAGACCTCTCGAACAGTCTTACGTCAAGATAACATGCATAAAGATATCTTTGTTATTTGAATTAGGGGCGGATCCATGATCCACCCACTAACGAGTGGGTGTGGTTGTAAAAGAAAGGTTACCGTATTTTCCCAATTTGGCGTGTTTTGACCCATTTACTGTTACACCTGGCCCGTATTTGTGTCTACTATTTCCCGGTGTTCCTATTATAAGGGGGTGGGTTTGGGGAGAGGGACGGAATTACAGTAGTGAGGTATCAGGATTTGGGGGCGCCTCTGAAAGGGGCCGCCTGCCATAAAAGAGCCACCGTCAGGGGAAACGCACGAACACTGACAAAACCGTGACAACTGGGCGGAAAATAATGCAAACACATTTTTTTTCGCTTGTCAAATCGAAATAAAGGATTTTTCAACTAGTTGGACTATACGGTAGATAATTCGGGGCGCCAAAATTGGGACGTGTAGGCACGAAAAACTTCCTAAGTTGCAACCTGAATCCGCCCCTACAGGCCAATCAATATTAAAATGATTCTCGGCTAACAAATGTTGGTGCCCCTTTTCTGAGGGCTGTCCATAACGCGCGGAAGGGTAGATGAGTATGTAGATTTCTTTTACAATGTATTACAATTTTGTTACATACGCATAACATTCTTATTTCACTCATACTATGTTAAAATTAAACATTTTGTACTTGAATATCTTTGGTGACCGGAAAATCTGTGCATGGAAAACTTAAAAGTGAAATGTGTTTTTTTTTTGTACTTTCAATATATTGACACACTGAGGCCTATAACAGTATTGAGCAAATACTAAAACAAACCCCGGTTTTTCAGTTATGCAGCTCAGTGGTGGCGCCAGGATTTGCCCGCCATGGTCCTGGACAGGGGGCCATGTTCCCCACAGGAAGAAGTCCGGGTGGGTGTGGTTGCCCGTTTGGTTTTCATGAGCAAAAAAAAAAACCATTATTTTATGTCTATTTTTGTTTTTTTTGGGTCACTTATACAATATTTTTATTTTGCTTTTCCCCAACGAAAATGGTCAATCTTCCCCGACGGGGGCCAGCCTTCCCCGACCGGGACCCTGCCCCCCTCCCCCTTTGCTGGCACCACCATTGGTCCTACTTTATTAATTATATAATGGACTTCTGTTCATGTCAATACTATGTCAGGGGGCATCTAGTTTTCTTCAAAAGAGGGCGCCATCGCAGTGGTTAATCACAGCCATGAGATATGGCTGAAACCTGTTCACAACAAAATCAAGTGCAGAATAATTGTTCCGAAAGGTATCCTTTTTCTATATTTTAATTAGAAAAAAAAATTGTTTCTTTCATTCGGCACAGCTTTGCGCTTAAAAATGCGCGCATGCACTGAAAATTTGCGAAACTTTTTACACGCTCAAAATGGCCTGAAACATGCTCTAATGTGATGTAGCCTTCCAAGATTGACCTGAAATTTATGCTCTCAATATTTGATCTAGAAATGACAATTCGTTAAGGATATATAATCAATTAAAGAACATGTAACGAAAATGCATTTTTGCGCATAGATTACGTAACGCACAGCTTATCACGTTGAAAAGCTTATTGTGACATCTCCTGGCAGAGCTCTGTTGGCCTTGAAATTTTCATATAATTAGCTCATTGTAATTTTCAGATATCATTCTCACAAGAAATGGAAGGAAAGAAAGAAGATAATGAAAAAGATATAGAAAAAGATTTTGTACAATAACAATCTAAAAAATAAATAAAATGCTGATATTCTGTACTAGATGTATCTGGACACAATCTACAATTATTCTAAATATCATGGAGGTAGTTTAACTGTTCTGCTTAAAATCTTTCAGATTAAAGACCTAGGTTACCTGTCTATACTTTTCTATAGTTTGCCGGTCTATTGTATATTGAATAACCACAAGGTTGATTTGTCTTTATTTTGGTTTATGGTTAATGATGTTGAATGGGATGATAAATTATTCACAGACGACACTAAAATTTTCCAAACATTGATTTAGTTGTTAAGCTGGAAGAAATATTTTTTAGCAACTTGCCTAATTTAGGTTTAAAATGATTAGACAATTTAAAGTTTGATGAGCCAAAATCTGCCAAAATAATATATAATAAAATCAAGTTTAAAATTAATTATTTCCTTATTTGGAATTTAAAAATTTGTCAAATTTAACTTTGCCATAGGATAAGAGAGGTATCGTACAGGAGACTTAAAGAATTCCGATCAATGGAGTAGGAAGTGGATTTGCTTTTGGATTTTAACAAACTTCAATGCAAAGTAGGCTTAATGCACATTAGTAAGCAGAATTCAGAATACAGTTATTGAATAAATTGTTCACCTCTTAATATAACTTCCATTGATGAAGGTCTCGATGTCTATGTAAAACCTGATTTTAACAGAGCTCCCAAGTCTCCTGAAAATGGCGGGAGTCTCCTGATTTTATTTAAGTCATTTCCTGCCCTTCTGAAAAAAATACATCTTTCTCCTGAAAATTTTAAGTGTCTCTAAAATTGTTCAGAGAGGGTCTTGGCCTATACGCTAGGAGCAAAATCGGTTGCCCCTTGAAAAAATTGCAGCTCTGCTCAGTGTTAAATACAATTTATATACAATAATGTAGATATTTTACATACTGTTATGTACCTTTTCTGTGTTCCTTTTTTATTGTGACTCATTGCACATTTACATTTACGCAAATAACATAAAATCTCCTGATTTTCAATTTTTAAACTTGGAACCTCTGTTTTAATATTTCAATTCAGGTCTCTAAAGTAACAGTTAAAGCTAATGCAGTTGATGTTCAGATTATGAATAGAGAGTGTTTTTGCTATTGTACACTTTTAGTACACCCAATAATGCAGCATGATAGTTCCTTGACTCCCCATCTCCAGCAAGATATAAACAATCTTGAGAAGTTTTAGCAACATGTAACAAAGTTTGTCCCAGAACTATTTTGTATGAACCCAGGAAAAACTGGCTTAGTTTACCTACATAAAACAATAGAAAACTTGTAGTTTGTTCGAGATAGAGGGTATCCTGACCTCAGCCAATCCAGCCAATCAGTGCCTGTTGAATTTGTTGCGATCAGATTCCATGATAATCGGGAGTAATAAATATAAACAACCAATTGTAACCAGTTACAACTGCAATATCGATTACAATCAATTACTATTGGTGAGCATTCACAAACAATTTTACTTTGCAATTGGGTGTGATTGCTACAACCACAATGCGATACTAGTCTGAATGTGGTACAACATAGAAAAATGTCCTAAAGTATGTGCAGGCCTCGATCATTGTTTTTGTTTTGACCAGTCCACTGGGCAAGTTGACTTTACATTTTACTAGTCCACAAGCAATTCATATAGCCCATGTCTGTGGCAACTTAATCTAAAATGTGTAAAAGTGACTGCTTGGCACTTGTATTCACTAGCCAATTGAGCTAGTAAAAATGAAAATTCACTAGCCTGGTGCAGTTTTCACTAGCCATTGTACGCTGGAGTAGTAAAAAATCGAGCCCTGATGTGTAAAGATGAGCAAGTGGATGTCACATAAGTTAATACAGGATATGATCATCAACAGGCCTGTAGCCAGGATTTTGAATTCGGAGGTGCAAGTTGAGGTATTGTGGATCCACTTCCCCACCAGCAGCATGTAAATCTAGGTTTTCAATTCAACAAGCAAAAAAAAAAACAAAAAAAAAAAAATGTGGGGTTTTTTTTTGTCAATTTGGCTATGTTCTAGAGGTTTTTCATTGAATTATATTGCTCTGCATACAGTACAGTGTGGGTACCGGGTTTATTAGTTCATTTTGAGAAAAAGTGGCCCTTGCTACAGGTATCAGCGCATAGGTTTTGACTCTTATGCTATTGATCTGGTAATCTAACCACTGTAGTCTTTTGATATACTAAACCTTTTTTTGATACCAGTAGGGATTTATTCCTATACAAGTCCAAGGGATGTTCCTGGTCATCTGGCAGCAATGAGGACACAAGAGACTCAAAATGAAGGATGTAAAGTACACCAGTATAGCAATTTTTCACTGCTTGAGAAACAATGGTTCGAAACAATAAAATCCTGTTACCTCACAATTTAGCTTTATCTGTAAGTTTGACACCCTTCAAACTATCCACTCTCGACATCAGCATAGAACTAGGACTGCTTTGATTTAAAATTCTCAATTTGCACTCGACCTTACACTTCATCAGTGATTGTGTAAATGTGTTATTAAATCATTAAAATATCATCTATTTGATGTGGTTAGGGAAGGCTGAAGAGGTGTTTGTTTTCCAAGTAATCATCCAAAATATGACATTGATAAATATATGAGAACATTTGTCCGCAAGTTATTTAATTCTGTAAACCTAACTGGCCTGTCAAAAACACATTTGTATGCAAATAGTAATGAACAACTGTAATTAAAGGAGAATATATAAATGAACTTGATGGGTGGCCTGGCATACTAATGATATGAAACCATATCTAATTAATCTTTGCATGTTTCTGTGTTAATGTAATGTATGACTTACCAAATTTTAGGGATTGCTAAATTTCAAATGTAAAATAGTTTTATAAATAATGTTTTCCAAACCAGTAGTTACATGCTGTAGCTTTCAACAACATCCCAATACTCTAATAACAACCCTACTTAAATAAAAGCATATTACTGTGGGTGTTACAAATAATACAGTAGATTTCTGTATGTTGTATGCTTAGAATTCTTCAGAATTCCACTGAAAATACTTTGCATACTTGCCAACATTTGTAGTCTCGAAAGCGGTAGGCCGTCTCGCGGTCGCCAAGTTGGTGAAATACAAATGGACCAGCGCCGTCCTGTTGCCGCATTTTACTTTGCTGAGCAAAAAAAAAGGTCATCAGGTAATTTAGGCTAAAATTGCTTAATTTTAGTGCCAATTTAATCCGTATTTTCGTGTTTTGCAGATGGATTTCACAGTTTCCTTGTGTACATTTTTATTTTGCTATTAAATTTTTAAAAGCGGTAGGATTTCCATGCAAAAGCGTTAGGCGGTAGGTAGGTCGAAAAAGCCGTAGCCTACCGCCAAAATCGGTAGGGTTGGCAGGTATGACTTTGCATATAGTTACTAAATTGCTATTAGTAAACCAATCAACCTTACAAATCTTTCAATTTTAATAGTGGCCAGTGGTTGCTTTTGTATTGTACATGAAGGATGAATGGCTTACCAATACATTTGATTTTACAGAAAACCAAAAATTCACATCGGGCAACCAAAAATTATTATTATTAGGAGGTGTCCCAACAGGCAACCAGTCTTGGCTTCATGCTAGCCAATTTGTCAAGTCAATATGGCCCCAGCAATCTTCAGGCCTTTACAAATAGTCTCATAGAGGACTAGTGAAAAAATAAAATACCTAGGTTAGCAATATAGAAAAGAGTAAAAATTATAATTCTGATCATCTGGACTTACTACTTATGTGGGCTATATTTCACGTCCTATCCCGGACGCATCATGGTTTCGTCGGGGATGAACCTGCTTTGTAGGATACTTTCGAGGTCCAGACAAGGCCCCAACCATACAAAAAGCGCCTAAAAACGATGCGAATTACGCCAAAAAGCTGTTTTTTTGTGATTGTCAAATTAAAACCAGAAAAATGCCCACCCCAACCTAGCTCAACCTGTCGGGGGTGCCCTGTCTGTCGGGGTTTTGTCCTGCCGTCGTTATGGAACTCCGTTAACACCTTCAGTGACACTTTTTTCCTTCAGTTGGGCACATTTTCATTCGGTTCAGCGCTTTTTTCATTCTGTTAAGCGCTTTTTTCATTCTGTTAAGCGCTTTTTTCATTCTGTTCAATGCTTTTTTCATTCTGTTCAGTGCTTTTTTCATTCAGTTCAGCATTTTTTCTCTTCAGTTCAGCACTTTTTGTATTCTGTTCAGCGCTTTTTCTATTCAGTTCAGTGCTTTTTGCAATGAAACTACTAGTAATAGTAGGCTTATTGCCGCTAAATTGCAAGAATGTAATTTATTGCATTTGCTACAAAATTTCAAAAATGAAAAGGTAGACTAAACCTGTGTAAATTCTACGGCCTTGGTTACTTTTGATTCTAAAGGTTGGCTGGCCTATAGGCCTCTAGGCCCTAAGAATCCATGGGGGCCTAGTAGGCCTCTCTAGCCTAGCTAGACCCTGTCTACTACTGTCTAGGCCAGGCTGCTTAACTATAGGCAGGCCTACTAGGAAAACCTACCCTTTTAGCTAACCTTAATAGCCACTCTCTTTTTATTTTATGTAAATTTCCATCATTAAAAGCTTATTTTTAATTCATTAAAACACTATACTACTGGGCCTATTTTTTCATTTTCGAAATTTTGTAGTAAAAGCAACAAGTTGCATTTTTGCAATATAGCGGCAATACTATTACTACTAGTTTCCGCCATTTTCGTACCGTTTTCCCCACACTATACTGTAAAACCACAACCCACTGGCGTTTTTTTTTCATACTAGAGTTCCTCATTCAAAGTCTGTTACAAGATACTACACAACTTAATTTCTACTTTATTTATTTATTTGGACATAAACTTTGAAACAAAAAAAAATATCAAAGGTGCGTCCACCTTACATTAAAAAAAATAAATATATATATAGTTTGTTGCCTAATCATCGAACTCGGTACCCAATATTCAACAATCTATAGCGCTACCGTCTAAGCCAGAAATCTGCATGCTAATGGGTATTTTTAACATACTTGACCCTAACCCAAAAACTAGTCTCATTCATCCAGGATGCATATACAATAAATAGAGGAACTTTTGTAGGAACTGTCGTACGGAAAAATAATCGCAACTTGCTGCCATCCATAAATTACAAGTTCTACTAGACTCTTTTTCACAGCCGTCAAAAATTTTATTGTAGTACGATGTCAAAGGTCAAATTGTGCCTAATGCAAAAAGTGCTGAACGGAATGCAAAAAGCGCTGAATGGAATGCAAAAAGTGCTGAATGAAATGCAAAAAGCGCTGAACGGAATGCAAAAAGTGCTGAATGCGAAAAGCGCTGAACGGAATGCAAAAAGCGCTGAATGGAAAAAGTCCTGAACTGAATGCAAAAAGCACTGAACTGAATAGAAAAAGTGCTGAACAGAATACAAAAAGTGGTGAACTGAATAGAAAAGGCACTAAACTGAATGAAAAAAGTGCTGAACAGAATGAAAAAGCGCTGAACCGAAAACAAAAAGCACTGAACTGAATGAAAATGTACCAAACTGAATGAGAAAAGTGTTACTGAAGGCGTTAACGGCGTTCCATACGTCATGGAAATCCTGGTGCCGCCACTGCCTTAAAAAAGGACCAGTCACGATAACTGAACACAGACAAATGATCTTTTTCCTCTGTTTTGAGTTATCAGACGAAGGAACGGTCTCAGCTCGGTGAAACAAGGTACGTATCACACCTAACTTGTGTATCAGTGGGTGGTGGGAGTCAAACAATATATTGGTCAGTGTGTGTGTCCTTATGATATACAGATGTTTCAAATGTACCATCAGATTGTACAGTGACTAGGCAGTCCAAAAATGCAAGTTTGCCATCCCTCAACACTTCTTGGGTAAATTTGTTGTACTCATAGCACATGTTGTTCAGCAATCAAGAAGATTCCCCCGACCTGTGTCATACGATCATCGTCACAGGTCAACGCACTTTTACCGCTAAATGACCAGTTGGCCTGATGATGCGTACAGGATAGGACGTGAAATATAGCCCACATGAACGGTAAGTCCAGATGATCAGAATTATAATTTTTACTATTTTCTATATGTACTTCCTGGATGACTGATAATCTTCACAAACGTGTTTAGGTTAGCAATATTACAATAGTCAATTACAACTATTTTTTTAGAAATTGGAGGGCAACTAAAAAACTGTTAGTGTAACCAAATTGTTAACCTTGGTTACCTGAAGGGAAACTAAATATTTGAAAATTCTGCGAGGTCCGAGAAGAGTATGTGGTAAATAACTGTATTTTAGGCTCCATCTACTTTCATATTGTGCATGCCTCAATCTCCTATCCCACTGTAACTTTTGTATTAGTGAAAAGTTGCATAATTTTTTATTTAATCTAAACATGAACAAAGCTTTAAATAGCCTTATACAGTTCTGTTGTTAATGAGAATGAAATTTTCTGTACTGTAAATTGGTTTGATCAAGAAGTAAAATACACTGTAGCATCAGGATCTTGCATTACCATCCTAAATGAGTACAGACTGCTGTTTGTTGTTTCATAATTGAGCAAAAGACTTTTGTGTAAACTTACTAATTACGCAGTTTGCGCAACACACAATATGGCACTCTATGACGTGCAGCAGAGCATGAAACCGTAGTGTGCATGCGGAAAAAGTGGCTGTTCATTCGGTACGTCCACAATGCGATGAGCTTCAGCTGATTTCTCCGAATACGCAGCCAAAACGAGCATTATTAGAATGGAATTTAGGAAGTTATAATTTAATATATTTATTTAAAGATTGTTTTGTTGTCATAATTCAGTAAATAATAAGCATACGATTTTAATTTTAGTGTTAGATGTTTCTCACAGCTAGCTAGGATGAGGCCTAGACTATTAAGCTGTTCCAACCTATCACTTCTACAGTAGATCCAACAATCCAGCCCTAGCCAACGCTGTGAGAGCCTCTATCAGTAAGGAGGTTGGTATCATAGAGAGCTGTGAAAGCCTCTATGAGTAAAGTGGTTGATATCCAGTCCCATGAGAAGCTCTATCAAAGAGGTTGATACCATCCAGTGGTGTGACAGCCTCTTTCAGTAAAGAGGTTGATATCATCCAGTCCTGTGAGAGCCTCTATCAGTAAAGAGGTTGACATCATTGTTGATGATATTATTTGCAACAGTTGCACCAGTTGATATCATCCAGTGCTATGAGAGGCTATATCAGTAGAGAGTTTGATATCATCCAGTGCTGTGAGAGCCTCTATCAGTAAAGAGGTTGATATCATGCAGTGCTGTGAGAGCCTCTATCAATAAAGAGGTTGATATCACCCAGTTCTGTGAGAGCCTTTATCAATAAAGAGTTTGATATCATCCAGGCCTATGAGAGCCTCTATCAGTAAAGAGGTTGACATCATCCATTGCTGTGAGAGCCTCTATCAGTAAAGTGGCTGATATCATCCAGTGCTGAGAGCCTCTGTCAGTAAAGAGGTTGATATCATCCAGTGCTATGAGAGCCTCTATCAATAAACAGGTTGATATCATCCAGTGCTGTGAGAGCCTCTATAAGTAAAGAGGTTGATATCGTCCAGTGCTGTGAGATCCTCTATCAGTAAGGAGGTTGATATCATCCAGTGCTGTGACAGCTTCTATCAGTAAAGAGGTTGATATCATCCATTGCTAAGAGCCTCTATCAGTAAAGAGGTTTATATCATCCAGTGTGAGAGCCTCTATCATTAAAGAGGTTGATATCATCCAGTGCTGTGAGAACCTTTATCAGTAAAGAGGTTGATATCATCACAGTGCTGTGACAACCTCTATCAGTAAAGATGTAGATATCATCCAGTGCTGAAAGCCTCTATCAGTAAAGAGATTGATATCATCTAGTGCTGTGAGAGCCTCTATCAGTAGAGAGGTTGATATCATCCAGTGCCTTGACAGCCTCTGTCAGCAAGGATACTGATATCATCCAGTGCTGAGAGCCTCTATCAGTAAAGAGGTTGATATCCATTTGCTGTGAGAGCCTCTATCAGTAGAGAGGTTGATATCATCCACTGCTGTGACAGCCTCTATCAGTAAAGAGGTTGATATCATCCAGTGCTGTGACAGCCTCTATCAGTAAGGAGGTTGGTATCATCCAGTGATGAGAACCTCTATCATTAAAGAGGTTTATATCATCCAGTGTTGTGACAGCCTCTATCAGTAAAGAGTGATATCATCTACCTGTAATGCTGTGAGAGCTTCTATCAGTAAAGAGGTTGATATCATCCAGTGCTCTGAGAACCTCTGTTAGTAAAGAGGTTGATACCATCCAGTGCGGTGACAGCCTCTATCAGTAAAGAGGTTGGTATCATCTACCTGTAGTGCTGTGACAGCCTCTATCAGGAAGGAGGTTGATGTCACCCAGTGCTGTGAGAGCCTCTATCAGTAAAGAGGTTGATATTATCCAGTGCACATGAGAGCTTTATTTAAATAATAATGTCCAGGTGATTTTCCATTTCACTAAAGATATTTTTATTTTCTTTATCCCTGGCTAATCTGGTAATACAGTACAGTTAAATCTTGTTACAGTTAAAATTAAAAGGAGAAGATTAACAATTTCAATAAAACTAACTTTCCCAAGTTTGAAAATATTTACCATATGATTGTGAAATATTGAAAACAGATCTATTTTTTAATGGTACGAATGAGTTAGAAAAAAACTAAAATAATATTATTTATTCTCAGTAAAAGCTTTCCATAAAGTCTCATTTAATTTCTCTTCAGGTTTGTGCCTAAAATGAAAAGAAGTATATAAAGAAAACTATTACATCACCCATAGAATGGCATTGCTGGATGATCCTGTATTCATAATTTCTCACATCCGTCATTCCTTTATCACAAGTGATGATACGGGAATGTGTGAGATGGTGATTATGAATGAGGAGGTTGATTACAATAGAAAAAAGCGAGAACAACAGGCAAAGAAATCAAGCTCGTGGTCGACCTACAGTGTTCCTGATGGCGAATCTGGTAGGTTTCTTGTTCATCATTTGTTATTCAACTTCAGTTTGTTTTACAGTAAACTTTATGAAACCAGCCACTCAGTAAATTTCAACTCAACCAGATATTTTTTCAGAACCATGAAACCAATACAAACTTAACTTTCTCAAAATTGAATTGTCTGGTAAACTGAACAAAATATATAGTTTGAATGGTGGTTGATTCAAAACATAACATTAAACTAATTAACAAAATAAAATGTCTTTTTATGAAC
This sequence comes from Nesometra sesokonis, assembly GCA_025631205.1. Taxonomy (NCBI): domain Eukaryota; kingdom Metazoa; phylum Echinodermata; class Crinoidea; order Comatulida; family Antedonidae; genus Nesometra; species Nesometra sesokonis. The sequence goes on along the minus strand of JAOTQE010058262.1, from coordinate 6,865 downwards.
TTGCCGGAATAGTAGTACACCCCCACATGACACATAGTTAATAATATTACATTTTAAAAAGTAAATTATTTAATCACTATGTTTGAATACAATTTTGAATACCAGGTGAAAATGTTAAAATGCAAAAGGTCAAACTCACTGTTTGTGTCTTATGAGAACTTACAAAAACTATATAAAGGACATTTTAGTTACTGTTATTATTAATTTTATTATTACAGTGCATTTATTTTAAAGGTTTTGCGTAAGGAGGACATGCTAAATGCATGTGTTTTCGTTCTCTGTTTTGATATAGTGTCCCTTTTTCATTTTCATTCATTGAAAGCAGTAAAATAAAGTTGTAGTAGTAATTAGTAATACATCATTATTTATTTAAATTATGATACTTATGAATTTTATTGATTTTGAAACAACTGAAATAAAATAAAATAAACAATATCAGAAATCAGCTCATCAATTCAAAGGACAATATTGAAGACTTGATCAGTTGTTTAGACTAATAGATCCTTAAGAATGAGAATTTTAGAACATCTGCAACACTTAGAAAGTAGCACCAAGGGTATGATGGCGAGAGCAGGGAGAGCTTCCACTCAAATGATTACACAAGTCTGAAAACTGATCATGACACAAATACAACCACTTAAGAGATTTGAATAACATAAAAAATTGTACAATTATAAAAAAAAAAATCACACTATGAAGAGAGAGAGAGAGAGGATGGAGGGACAGAATATTCTCCACATCTTTGATGACATCATCAGCACAACACAGAACAGAACTGGTCAGTTCCAGTCAAAAGCATTGTCTGGGAATGCTTCTAAAAAATACCCTTTTGAAATGAGATGAAGTTTTTTCAGCCTTTTTTTGAATTATGGACATTACACTGTAAAATCATTGCGATTTCCATGAAAAAAAAAACAGTGAGGAGGGAAGCAAAATTATTTAACAAATACAGTACTGTATGTGCTTTCTCTTTACTTTTGGAATAAAACTGCTTAGCTTAAAATTATAAGTGTGAATCAACACTAACATCAGGAAAAATACTGTCAACTATGTTGAGAAGAAGCTTCGTAGATGATTACAATAAATAAAATTACAGGAATAAATCAAGGAGAAAGAAGTAGAAATGAAAATCAGTCAAGAAACTATGACCGGAAGCAAGGGCAACAACAAGGTATGGTGTCATTCGAATGTAGCCCGCAAGGTGGAATTCCTGCAAGTCAAGAGAAAGAAAAAGCAAAGCAATAATAGTTTACTGGAGGGTACATTTGACTGAAGAAAATTTAAGACAGAATTGGGTCATTAATCTATCTAAGAGTTACATTACTAAAGATGAAAAAGAGGTCTTAAAGAAATTTTTAACTTTGCAGTTGTGATACAGTACCTACCGAAGACAGTAACAGAAATGGCATGTAAAGTTTTAGCTGAGGAGGAAATAGACATAGTGAGAGGGAAAAAGAAAACTATTATCAATTCTGCTAAATTACCAACTTAATATTAGCCCAAAACAAAATTGGTAAAATGATACGAATATTACCATGTTAATGCATAAGGCAAAGTCAGTGTAATGATATTTTAAAATGTTGTATGGTCTTTAATCCTTCTGAGTCATCTCATTGAATTAGCTCCATAAATAGTGTCCCATCACCAATTGTATCTATAAAAACTTCTTGACTGTACTATCAGAATGGTAGTAAGTCAGGTTTACCCATTAGAATGTTTTCAACAGTGTTTTCAACAGTCTTTTGCAATATTTTTTACTTTTGACTTATGATTGAATTAATGAGTTGACCAAGTAAAATAAACAATTTAATACTTACGTATCATACCAAATCTCATCTTTTGAAATTGTTATTCTTTGTTGAATATTTAGTATTGCATTATTTCAATTCTTAGAATAATGCAGTGCTTTGAAACATTTTGGTGATTTGTGCTCTGTTTATTGCTATTATTATTTTTTTTTAATATTCTTTTTTTTTTCTTTATAATAAAGTATAAATTATATTGTGTAATCTACTTTCTAGAAAATTTTGACATAAATCTTCCAAATAATTGTCAGTCATTTTTTTTATTTTTTGCCAACATATTTATTATTTTGTTTGTTTTATATTATATTAATTCAACCACAAGGGAGTAGTAAAAGAAAAGATACAAAGGAATTATTTATATATTTGTATTGCATCTGTTATAGATTACGGCATGATTGTTACAATTTCATAATTGACATGGGGAATTAACAAATGTAAATAGGAATTCTATCAAGACTCAAGGATTGCAGTTTTTCGCCTCCGGTTCAGGCCATTAACTCTTACGAGCTATTCTTTCAAAAAAGATATAGTTTAAAAAATATAGATCAATTACCTGTTATGACCCCATGACAAGCTTTTACAGTAATTTAAAATTTTTTCTTATAAAAAAAGAGATAAAAAATCTTAATTATTTCATTGCAACAACTTGCTACCATATGTCATACTCGTCGTCTCATTAGTGCAAGTAATTTTAATCTATCGTGATGTAGATTTTAGTTTACTGTTTTAGTGGAGTTGATTGAAATACCGTATTTTAGTCTATAAGCTGATATATGCAGTTGATCAGAAATCAAAAGACTTGAGCAAAGAAATGGAAATTTGATAATCTTACATGCTAAATAATTATCAAACAGAAAATTTTCTTATTGAAATTATAATATAAAAATGTTAAAAAGTATGTTATATATGTATAAATATTTGTATATTCACGCATTGTTTCGCATTGTCATGCATGATATTGGGTAATTGCTTATTTTATTTTGTCACATCCAAAATCCTGCTACTTACGTTTTAAGGCTCATAGGGCTTGAGAGTGTTGCTGTTAAGTCATGAGAATGAACAAAGGGCAACTAGGTTTAAACCCAGGAACTTGGAATTGGAAAGTATATAGTATTAGAAAGTATGATTTGTATAATGCCTTATACAGTAGACTCTCAAGGCACTGTGGACCTGACGTTAAACATTCATAATACTTTTCACACCCATAAGGGTCACGTCATGTTCTGCTGCCCAAAACAGGGGCTACATCCTGCTGTCCACAGCAGGGAATGTATGGACCAGAATACCGGGGTAATTGCCATTAAATGGCACCACTCCCATTTTGGCTGGGAGACTCCTGGTTTCTTAAATAGTCTCCTGTTGTAGAAAGAAAGTTGCATATTTCTTATTACATGCTGTTTTTATTCAAAATGATATTTTAATCAAATTCAGATTAAAAAAAGGCATAAAACATTGCAGCCAAAATGGCTGAATTGCAAATTATGTTCACATAATCAAAAAATATTAAAAACTCATTAAATAGTTCAGATAAAATTATCAAAGTTTAACTATCATCATTATTATCATTTATTATCATTATTATCATTACTATAAACACTCTGACATATTTGCGTTATCACTTACATATGGTTCGATTGCCTCCAAATGTGGACTGTAAGAGAGCGCGATGACTGTTAATTGTAGGCTAGATGCTTGATTATTGTAGGCTTGAAGTCTTATGCCATCAGCGGGGGAACCTTGTTTTTCCCTTGTTAATGGCCATATCATCACAGGTATTAACGAGTACAGGGGCGGATTTGGGGGGGGGGGTGCGCAACCGGCCCCCTATTATCAAACTGTAGTTGCACCCCCCCTTATATTAGGTGTGCCGGGTCGAAAATTTACAATAAAACCCAAAATAGTAGTAAAATACGGCACCGGAGCACCAAGACACTGGTAATAACTTTTTTTTTTTTTGCTCGTCAGGGAAAACTTAAGGACCACGGCCACCGGAGTTTTAAAGTGCGCCCCCCCTTTCGGTGGATCCTGGATCCACTCCTGGAGTAACCACTCCACCTCTCCACCCCCAACTTGGACGCATGCAGTGGTTAGCGCCAAGGCTCCCCTGTTTAAGTGTAAGTGGCCAGAGAATATATTGAATCAAATTGAATTTGAGGTTGATCTTACGCCCTGTACTGCCAATATACATAACCAAATCTTCCATAGTGGTCTTTTATAGTGGGATTGTGCTTTCCACAATCCCATAACATTGTATTTGGGAGAAGTTTTCTCTCCGGACCCAATCAGCTGTTGCTGTCATCATATGCTAGCAGTGAGGATTCTTCATTTTGTTTAGCATTGTGTGATTATAAGTAACACAGCAAATTCATTGAAAACATTTCTGAGATGCACTCATATATCATGGTATCCACTATACTTTTCTTCTTTCCATTTCCAAACAGAAAATTCGGCTATTTAATCTGTCTAAATTTGTATAGAATTGTACAGGTCTAATCATGGAATAGAAGAATTTCTCAACAAGATGTCAATTGGTGTCAGTAACAGGTCATGATTGAATGGTATTGTGTTGCAGCTAAAAATTGAACCTTAAATCATGTTATCTGAATGGCAATCATATAACAAAGTGTGTTACATTTTCAGAACACATTTTTAGCCTTTTTAGTTTTAGGCCAAATTGTAGTGGACAAAAATCATGTGGTTTTAAATAATTGTTTAAAAGCATGTGTTGTTTTCCTCACTAGAAACATGCCCATACTATTTTTTTTTTCAATTGCCATAGGTGGAATTTTAATGGTAGCCACTAACTTTCTCCTTCCTCTTGTACTTCTTCTTGTGAACAAACCTTACATTGTTATGCATGAATGACCACATACAATATTTAAAAAAATAGTGACAGTGGTTAATGTTCAATTCAATACTGAACGAACTAGTGAAATGCACTGTTATTGGCTCATTGCACTAAACATCAGCTTTGTGTAGTTGGGTGACCAGTTTCTTTAAACTGCATCTTTTGAGCCTAGTAATTGTAGCTGAATATACTAAGAGCCCTTCTTGAAAGGAATTTATCCCGGCTCATTGACAGTGCCGTAGCCAGCATGAGGCAGACGAGGCAATCGCCTCGTCTAAAAAAAAATAAATACAATTTGGTTTTTTTTAAGGGAACTCACTCTCTTACCTCCAACAGAGGATTGCAGTCCCTGGAATCCTACGTGACCCCTGGAGTTAGCCTCGTCTGTTTTTCAACTCTGGCTACGACCCTGATTGACATCATGTGCATAACACAAAATAAAGAAAATTATCCTGAAGTAACAAACCATAAGCTTTTTATTGGTCACAGTTTGTTCTTGGGTTTTTAACAGTTAAATTCAAATGAAAACGTGCCTGATGTGATTGAAAAAAAACACCAGCTCAAGTATTCTCACACAGATGTCGTTACCTGTCTCGCTATGTTGCACAAGTTTCATTTAAAGATCAATGCTTTTGTTTGCAAATCTTCTGTCTTAAAGTAGATATTCATGAGAATATTATTATTTTTTTAATTTGCTTGGAAGAATCAATGAATAGAAAACAATTAGATATAATGCGTCAATTTGTTTTCAATTTTTTATCTATTTGTATATGAAATGACTTGCTAACGACTCTAGACAAAATGATTAATGAGCTTTGAAACCATCATCATTATGTTCCCTAACAAGGATAAAGGTGTTTAAAGTTTTTGCATCAAAATTTTATGTCTGGTCAAGCGTCACAGTTTGTTCTGCTCCTCAGAGGGGAACGAATAGCAAAATTGTACAGTATGGAGCATAGTGCAAGTGATAATGGTACAGTTTTAATATTGAACGATATTGTCTGTTATTATTGTTCCGTCCCCTCGGGATGTTGTAGATGATTGTGTTGGATTGGAATTAGCAGAGACTGGTGATACAAATAACTACATTCTACTGAAGATGCTATAATTCATCTCGGGATCTACAAAAATCCAATTATCCTGTGTGATGAATAGCAGAGCGCCATTACTCTAACTTAAATGGACTGTAAACTGATAGAAGGATTAACTTGTGGTCATTTCTAAACAGACTAGTTTTTTTTCTTGTAAAATATCTTTAAGTATTCAAACACTAGGCCTTTATATTATTCACAATTAATACAATAGCACAGAAGTTTAAATATTAATTCATTGATTTAATATATTTAATGACAGATTATTATTGTTTTATAAATTTATATTTTGAAAAGAATTTAAATGGTTTAATTTTTTCATGTTATTTTTTAGGTTAGATTTCACTACATCTAAGGGAGATTTTAGACCTAGACAAATCTAAATTTGTCACAAGTTGAATTTTATGTAAAATTTGGATATGTCAACTGACAAAACTACGTAGACCTAAGCCTAAACAAAATCTGAATTTGTTCATCAATGTAGTAGGCAGGCCGAGACTATCTTCGCCTTATTTTCATTGAATTTTTAAATAATAATTGTAACATTCACAGCCTATTTTCGAAATATTTGACTCCAATTTTGTTGCAAAATATTCAATAATTGTGTTATTATAGCTCATACCATATATTTTTTGGTACCTTTTAAAAAGCATTCAGTATGTATAATTATTGTCGCATGGTATTTTTCAGTTTAATTCACTTGTTTTAGTACTGTAAGTAAAGTAGTTAATCTGTGCTTAACCAATTAGCCTCTGCCAAGGTATATAATAAGGCCTAAAAAAAAAAAAATTGTAGTATTGCCCTTTACCGACCGACCCTAAAAATCGCAAAATCACAGTCTACTAAATGACTAATAAGCTAAACTAAATGAGAAATAAAACAATAAATAAAACATATTTCTGTGATTCAATATCGAAATATTAAAGTTTCTGTGTTACATTTTTTTACTAAAATAGAAATATAATCCGTTTTTAGTGACTCCGCGTAGTGAGGATTAGGCCTTGGGAGCCTAGCTTCAAAACTAGGCCTGGGATAGATCTGCACCGGTAAAAGGCAGACCTCAAGCCATCCTTTCTCCCTACTCACAGTGCGACTTTGAATTGCGGTGTTGTATTGTGTAT
>JAOTQE010058240.1:0-17605 GCA_025631205.1 Nesometra sesokonis | reverse complement strand
TCCGCTTCGTTGGAATACTTCATAATCCACCCTATACTAACTCCGTTACCTCAGGGTTATCTATAATCTTCTTTTCTTTATGTAATGTTCAGACCTCATGCTTATGAGGCGCAGTGTTCCTTAATTGATGAACACATGCTGGCTACGGCACTGTATCCAAGAAGTGTCCGCTTCGTTGGAATACTTCATAATCCACCCTATACTAACTCCGTTACCTCAGGGTTATCTATAATCTTCTTTTCTCTATGTAATGTTATAATATTTATGATACTTGATGGGCAGTACGGTAAGTGAACTGCCGACATAAAATGATAAAGTAAATAAATATTTTTTGTTACATTTAAATAAACAGTAGTATTCCATTAAAAATGCAATTGGATAGATTGCGATTAAGTAAAAATTTGATTCCAAATGTGTATGGCTTGTTGGTAATACAAAATCTTTCCTATGGTGACGATGTGAAGTTGGAAGAAAGTGTTTACCCTTCAAGTTTACCAGTTGTTTAATTAAACAAAACACTGTTGATGTGTTACAGTTACTGTTTCAACAGCTCTACCTTAACAACGTTAATCATAGACATAGCCAGGATGGTTTAAAGGGTTTACACTGGACAGTGTTTTAAATCTATAAATTTTGGAGGGAAAAGCAAGTTAAACTTACCACAGACCCACCATAGTTGGCAAAATTTTTGAATATTACACTTAATCGGAAATAACAATATTACGCATTATTTGAAATATCCTTTGAAACTCTCATAATTTAACGAAATTGAGGCTTATACTGTGTAACCATGGTTACACGAAGCTGAGGTGGACACAATTTAAAATACGGTACTTCTAGATCATTTAAAATGTTTTCAAAGTATTATTTAACTTTATAAAATGTTTTTAAAAGTGTACCAATTGCCTCACCAATACCATCGTTGAGTCGAGTTCCGATATTTTTGTTTAATATCTTAGGATGCTTAGAAATGGAACATTTAAAAGTTTTCAAAACTGTTAACGAATAAGGCATGAGACCTACTGCAAACTCCGTCCATGATGGTTGAGTTGGGGTGTGAAGAGTCTAGATTGCCAAAAAGTGCTCAGATAGAAACTAAAAAAAAAATAGACAACGTTCAAACTGTTGTGCTTCGTTACAATTAAATACCGGTAGTGCAAACCTTCAGAATATTGTTTTGGAAATTGCGAAACTCAACCTCAAAATGATTTAAATGCAGGAGAATGCATCTATGCAATTTCTTCTGCGGCTGGAGGGAGAGAGTACCCCTTCCAGTCCAGCTTGCTTATGCAAGGTCTACGAGGCCTATACCGACCTGGTGTCCGGATTCCCAGCATAGTTACGGTCCAGCATTGTTTGTAACCCATCCCAAACAATCTATCCTATCCCGATTAATTTATTGTTCTTTTCACTAGACCCTCATCAATATTTTTTAAGGAATATCTGTATGTGCTGAGATTTGCTTTGTAGCATTTCACTTACAAATTGTAATTACTAGATTGAATTTATTTATAATGGTGATAGCCTCATGATCATGGCAGTTTGTCTTCCTGCTCGAAAACAACATACCGTACAAGTGTACTTGTATACAAACCAAGAGGTCATTAAAAGTTCACTATTAAATCAGTAGAGTTTTTGATAAGCGAAGCTATATTTACATACATAACTAGTCTTGGTTTAAGACGGTGATTCGGTTAAATTCATGGAAAGACAATTATCAGGCACCAAATGCGTTCCATATCAGGTGGATTGTCATACATTTCTGATGACAATACCCAAAACTTTAACCACATGAGGCGTACTTTATTAAACACTTAAAATATAAAATACAGATTTGTCCCAAGTCTAATACATATCCATAATAATTATGTCGTAAAGTATTCCATTAGGCAATACTTTACGACAATTATTTTTCACGAAACCCGGGTACTAAAGAGGGCAGTATACACATCAGCAATTACAACAACTTTAAACAAGATAACCATAGGATTGCACCCTCGCTCTGTACAATACGCGTACGTATGACGTGACACTGATGCATACACATTAATAAGTCACAATGTACTGCTTACGTCTTTTACATTACTACCAACATAAGAGAGGAGCTTGGAATTATAGCAAAAAAAAAAACCAAAACAAAACAAAAAAACAATGGTAACAGGCTGGTTTGAACGGCCACACTGGCTATTTTTTTTAAGCGAAGATGGAATACGATAATTAATTATGTGTACGTATAGACGAGATAAATTCAAGTGGCCTGTATTTATTTGTATGTAATTTATAAACCTTTCCACCAAATATACCATACATGCCAACCTTTACTTTCGACCTGGTTCCTGGCAAATTGTCTTCCTCCCGATTTCTCACATAATTCTCTAGACTGTCTCACAGGCCTTATGGTCGGGTTTATTCACTTTTATTGCTTGATTCCTTTTAAGGCGCTATCGGCATCCCATACTCACTTATTTTAATTTAGCCATAAGGCCTGTTAAAACAATTCATGTATGACCATTCGCATCCAATACGGGTGCGAATGGTCACGCTTGATTGAATTCAAAAATCACGTCATACCACTGCATCACTTATGCTAATCAGTTTGGCTTTGCTAAGGCTTGGTCTACCCATGACGAAAAGAAAATCCCTAGACGATTGCTACTATACAAGAAACCTGGAAACTACTACTACGCGAAAAATAAGAACCGAGTTTTTATTATGAAAAGGACAAAATTACATTCATGAAAATACTTTTCAGGTATTTGTTGTTTGGTAGTCTCTCAACTGGTGCTTGGGCTTAGATCGTTCACTCGAAAAGGAAGCATTTTAGTTGGTCGATCTTACTTTAAACATTTATTTCGACCCACCCACATGCTAAATACGGAGGGACAAATTATACGTACGTCATTTCTTTTTTGCTTCAGCAGCTTTTGACAAGTCGCTTCTGATGAAAAATTATATGACTTATTGTGGTTGTTGTTGGCGGCGGCGCTACATATATTATGAAAAACGACCATACAGAAGCGACTTGGAGCAAGACTAATCATTTTTCTGCACTATAAATAAATTGCATTATGCGTTTTTAGCAATAAATACTATAATCAAACCTTCACATTAAGGTTATTAATAATCATTTTTTTTCAACATATGAGGTGAGTAAATGCAATGTCTCTTTATAATCTTGTCTGGTTCGATACGTGTATTGAGCTCCGATTGTTGGGCGTAAATATATAGACTCTTTGCACGCTTTTCAATGATGTCTACGACAAAGAAAATATATAAAAAATATCAAGTAATATTTAGAAATAAGACCTGCACGGAATTAGTCTACTGGAGGGCATATAATGGGAGGGGGAACCTCTCAAAATGTGACATACATAGCGCCTCCCCCACCTTCAACTGAGCTCAATAACCACCCTTTTTGATGCCATGTTCTCCCGTTTTTTTCTATTTATTTATTTTATTTCTATCGTAAATGCTGGCATATATGATATAAATATAAATGTAGATGCAGATGTACACGTAGATGTAAATATAAATAGGCCTATGTTAAAATAGATAAATACCTATGCAACTTGTGACCAAGAAATTTTTCCACTATCAAATATTTATTGAGCTTTTTTAAATATTCAAATTTGATATGATACACACTGATATTGTGTGGAAATTTGGTACATTAGGTTTTTATATATTTGGCTGGAAGGCCACACATCATCAGGAATACTTAGACAGTCAGACAGACAGACAGACAGACAGACAGAAATAAAGGCAGACAGACGATTAACAATTTCATCGCCTCTCCTATCTGGGCGAGGGTAACATCGATGATTGTAAACCGTGTGGTAACTCTTTGCTAACTAATCGGTCGAGTTAAATGCGTCTTTGAAGATATTAATCTTTAAATTTTGTGTTATATTCATTACAGGATAACGAACCAAGTCAAGCATTATGTATTTACTGTGGATTTCTACTTCAATTATTCTAATGGTGGTAACAAGTTGTTGCAATGGACAGGCCAGAGCTCCAAGCCGTGATCATCCTGCGCGTCCATCAGTAAATAGCGACCGCATGCCAGGTACACGAGGTAATACGTTGAAAAGACGACCTGTACAAACACCAGACCCACGATCCTCGTTCATCACAAAAATAGATGAACTACACACAGCACTGGAAACGCAAAAAAATATCTTTGTAACGCACAAAAGGGACTACGATAATCACATTACTTCTATCGAACGGAGGTTCTCTACTTTGAACCAAGGTTTACTTGAGATGTCCAATAAGGTGTACCTTCTTCAGAAAAAGAACATAGATCTAGAAAATCAGATAAAGGCTATAAATGAGCAGTTTGTGTTGGTGCCAAAAGATAAGATTGACATTTCTATCAGTGATGATGATCGTAACAACGTTACTGTCCCTCAGGCACGTACTGTTTCGACTAAAGTTGAAGAGTATCTGTCCAATAGGGGAGCTGAGCTTATTGAAGTTATGCCACCACCAAAAAAGAACGCTCTGAAACAGAAGGGTCCTCAAAGAACAACTACATCGGCACGGTCTGGAAGTCATAAAAGCTACTTGGTAAATAACAACAGTTCCAATAAACAGAAGACGAACTATATCACCGATGCTTTACTGAGACTCTTTGCACAGGACAAACACACAAACGACAGGTTGATGACGTTAGAGTCAAAGATTAAAGAATTTGATCTCGCTGAATCTGTTACGACCACCATTATTGTCGAGGCTTGCAATGAAACAGACAGCACTACTGAAATTCTGGAATTAAAAGATATGGAGAAGAGAGTAAGCGAATTGGAAAAACGCAACGAAATGAATAATGTATATTATGATTTGAAAGAGGAGACATTGAGAGAGGAGCAGACTAATAAGATAGGAGTGGCTGAAGCACGAGGGAAAAAGAAATACAAAAACGAAGTTTTTGATGCCAGAGCTGCCAGTGGTAAGTCCTGTACCTTTTCTCGTAAAATTCAGTTGCTACTTTTAATTTCCCATGATGGACTGATTTTGCAGGTCCATATTTACAACAGGTTTCCAATGCAAGATGGGGTATCTAATCCCGGTCGAGATTATGGATTATATTAGGGCAGAATAAACGTAGATCTACTCTTCACCATGGAAACAATTTCAGGGGCATATCCAGCAGAGCTGAATGGAGGGGGCTCGATGCCAGATAGAGGGGCCCAATGCCAAACTTTGTGTTGTTTCAGGGGTACCTGTATAGGGTTCTCCTCATGTCAATTTGCAAAAAAAATGCGTTTCCTGTGTATCTGAGAGGAAATTTTCACAGATAATTTATTGCAAACAATGAGTTTTGAAAGTTCAAATAATATTCATCCAAGTCTAAAGTGAGGGCCTGAGTCGGGTTGGCTCCCACTTGGGTTAGTGCCTGCAATTGAAGAGTTTTGTGGAACAAGTGTTTGGATAAATCGCGTTTAGTTTATTTTGTCCTCTTCAATTGATAACTTTTACATTTAACTGAAAATGCAATCGATATACTGCCACTGATTCGAGGCAGACAATCCGATTAATGACATTGAGTTTAATGTGTATTTTTACTTTCGACAGAGGCCAGAAAGTCATTGTTTTCAGCTGCACGGACAACACCATTTTTTGGCAGTGACAAGGAATCTCGGAAGATCATGTTTAACCACACATACGCAAACAAAGGAAAACATTTCGTAAGAAACAGTACATTCGTGTGCCAACTGAATGGATTCTACTTTTTCACATTCACGTAAGTAATGGTGCTAATCAAAAGTATGTCTACATTAGGGGCTTTCTTGCGGCATTGACTTTCACTAAACAGGGACGAATTCAGCAGAGGTGATTGAAGTATATCATCACATCCGCAGCAGACGAGCCTTCCAACGTTGCCGCCAGTTATCATGATTGTCCATGCACCGAGCCAAGTCCACTGCACATCCTGTTTCAAGATGTCCACATATTTTTTTGGGGTGCCCTCTTGAACAGTACACATGCGTTGGTTGCCATAATATGAGTTTGCTGGCAAGTAGCTCCTGGTGTCTTTGGCAGTGGCCAGCTAACTTGTAGCAAGTAGCTCCTAGTATCTTTGGCAGTGGCCAACTAACTTCATTCTCATTGATGCAATTTTCTCGGTCACTCTTGTTAGCTTTCTATACAGTTCATTTCCTGTATGCACTACACGCAACATGCATGGTATAACATCCATCCAATTTGTAGGGTACGGTAGGTTTCAGAGTTAAACATTCACTACAATAATACCAAGACACATTTCACGGTCGCCAAGAAAAAGCTGATCTTCATGTACCTGATCAATTTTGATTTCAAAACACTAAAGTCCTCCATGCAAGTGTTTTTTTTTTCACTTTGATATCTTATTCAGAATAGCTGACCCATAAACCTAGATATTTGAAATCATTGACTTCTTTTAGTGCAGTACCTGCAGTTGTAATTAGGAGTGTGTGATCTGGAAAGTTGTATGTTATGACCTCAAGTTTGTTGAAATTTGTACAGAAGTACAGTCTTCTGACAAGCTATTTCAACTTTGGTCAACAGCTCCTGGGCATGTTCTATCTATTCAGACAGGAGACTGATGTCATCTGCATAGTTCAGGTCAATTAGTGTCACATGAGGATGTCTCCACGACCTCATAGGTGTTATAGTAATGCCTAGTTCTTGTTCATGACCACTGATGGGCTGCCCGTGTGCATAGTCAAGGACTATGACAAAAAGAATGGAGCAAGTGTGTCTCCTTGTAGCACTGCTGAATTTATGTCAAACTCATCACTGTTGCCGTGTGGAATCAAAATACTAGCTCAAGTACCGCGTACATGGATCTGATGGACCATAGCCAGTTGGGAGGGACGTCATCATTTATAAGCTTTAAAGAATTTTATCATCTCTTGATCTGTTGATCGAGTTAAAGGCATTTTGAAGTCAATAAAGATTGACTTCAAAATATACATCAGTTTTGCTGTACAATATAAGGAGTGTCATTTCAGTTAGAGACTCCGTTCCAAAATATTTGAACTTCGAAGTGGTTTTTTCTTGTTACCTATATGGTGACACTGTCAAAATATTATCTAATATAATGCCATAACCAAACGTGTGTGGATTATGTAATTTTGGTGTGGGAATTACACAAAACAGTCTATGAATGGGACATGCCATGGCAAAACCACCAAGTTTTCGCAAAATTGAGTTAACATTGAACCATATTACACATTGTTATTCTATTATATATTGTTGTAAGTTTTTAACCGAGGGGACAAGTAATTATCAAAATTGGACATCTATAACCAAGGTTATGGAATAAAATAGACAAACATTTCCTTTGTATTTGTTTAAATTTCCTGTTGTTTATTTATATGTTTTCTCAATGACTTTCTATGCGACAACTTAGTGGTTTCCATGTCCTGCCTCAAATGTTTAACAAAAAAAAGTGTTAAAGAAAGAAAGAATTAAAAATTATAATTTTGGAATGTCCGTAAGGCGAAATATCAATGAAGTAGGCAGAACTCCGAGAGCGCTTACCTCTGCCCATATTGTAATTCTCCGCTTTGTAAATTCTCCCATTGAATATAATAGCCTGGACAAGGGCAGGGATGTAGCTAGACAAATCCAAGGGTGATCCGGCAAATATGTATGGGTGGGTGGCATGATGACTACAACAGTATTTTAACCTTTTTCTGAGGCTTAGGGTGGGTGTCAGGTTGAAAATAAGCTTTAGGGTGGGTGGAACATTTTTAGGGTGGGTGGCCGCCCCGCCCACCTTCACCCTGCATAATTACATCCCTGCAAGGGCGAAAAAACATCGCCAACAGAGGTAATAGTTTGCTCTACTTGACACGTAGACCAATTTAAACAAAATGGGCTTTCGACATTTCAATCATTGTACTTCGATCGTACTCATGAGTAGAGTACCATAAAAATAGGAAAAAGGGATTTATTGTAATTGGGTGACATGTGTAAGAGCTTGAAATAAATACGGTAAGCTACAGAGAGGAAAGTAGAGTGGAAGCAGTTGGCGCAGCGTTGGCGTTTCGGGCTTCCAATCACGAGGTCGGTGGGTCGAGGCTCACTCAGGTCGACTGTTTGTGTTCCTAGGCAAGACACTTTATCCACGTTACCTCTCCACCCAGGAGTATAAGTAGTTAAATGGTGACACTGTCAAAATATCATGTAATATAGTGTCATAACCAAACGTGTGCGGATTATGTAATTTTGGTGTGGGAATTACACAAAACAATCTATGAATGGAACATGCCATGGCAAAACCACCAACCATATTACACATTGTTATTATATTATATATTGTTGTAAGTTTTTAAACGAGGGGACAATTAATTATCAAAATTGGACATCTATAACCAAAGTTATGGAATAAAATAGACAAACATTTCCTTTGTATTTGTTTAAATTTTCTGTTGTTTATTTATATATTTTCTCAATGACTTTCTATGAGACAACTTAGTGGTTTCCATGTCCTGCCTCAAATGTTTAACAAAAAAGTGTTCAAGAATTAAAAATTATAATTTTGGAATGTCCGTAAGGCGAAATATCAATGAAGTAGGCAGAACTCCGAGAGCGCTTACCTCTGCCCATATTGTAATTCTCCGCTTTGTAAATTCTCCCATTGAATATAGTAGCCTGGACAAGGGCAGGGATGTAGCTAGACAAATCCAAGGGTGATCCGGCAAAAATGTATGGGTGGGTGGCATGATGACTAAAACAGTATTTTAACCTTTTTCTGAGGCTCAGAGTGGGTGTCAGGTTGAAAATAATTTTTAGGGTGGGTGGAACATTTTAGGGTGGGTGGCCGCCCCGCCCACCTTCACCCTGCATAATTACATTCCTGCAAGGGCGAAAAAACATCGCCAACAGAGGTAATAGTTTGCTCTACTTGACACGTAGCCCAATTTAAACAAAATGGGCTTTCGACATTTCAATCATTGTACTTCGATCGTACTCATGAGTAGAGTACCATAAAAATAGGAAAAAAGGGATTTATTGTAATTGGGTGACATGTGTAAGAGCTTAAAATAAATACGGTACTCTACAGAGAGGAAAGTGCAGAACAGAGCCCAATTTCCATACATATATAAGAAAGTACAAATTATTTGTAATTGTAATTGGGTGACATAGAAGCTTAAAAATAGTACCACACATGGGAAAGTATCTATAGTAATTGGGTGACATCTGTATGAGCTTGTTTATAGATTTCAGACATAGTCTCGTCCCAAATTCTTATATCGCCACTTTTCGGACTATCTGAGGAATAACGCCAACTGTCAGGATCTGTATAGCTCGTGGACCAAAACCGTCTACAATTAGGCCTAATCCGGCAATGATACAAGTCTACTGTACGTTTCGCTCCATGCAATTAATAAAAAGGGTAATTGTGTGCAAATTTTAGTCAGTTTAGTCACAATATTAGCCTATATTTAACATAAATTGTATCTAAATTCTAAAATTAAATCTAATTCTATATGTTTTCAGAATAAGATCACGTGATCACCATACTCCGTATGTCACACTGATGAAGAACTATGAACCGCAAACGAGTATTTCTGCAGACGCCAGCGTAAGGAACATCATGCAATCTCAGAGTACGATACTGCAACTGACTGGCGGGGATGAAGTCTGGTTGAGAGTTGGTCCTAACTCAAACTATGCATTAGACAGCGAAGAAACTAACAAGTACATCACGTTTACGGGTTTCCTCATTTATAAAGGATCTTAGTAGAACGTATCAATCAGAACTGTATCAGTGTATCTTGAATACGCGTGTAAATATGTTTGTACATGTACAGCAGTGGAACAGTATTTGAAAAAATGCATTTGTTATTACTAGTATTTAAATGTATGTTGTGGTGTATGGACAAGAATGGAGTGTCACAAAATACCGATGTAAAGATCAAATGTGTGTGCTGTATAATGTGGACTAAACCATATTTAAATATATGCGTTGTAAATGAACGGGTATAAGTGATCTTATTAATATTATACTATAATTAAGGTAGGCTATAAGCTTGTGGTTAGATAAGAACCAAAGAAGAATATAGAATCTCATCTATAGCGAAACGGTCATCATTTTAAACTAATGTATTTATATACTGAACCAGGGAAAATTTTCCTATTATATACATACCTGCCTTGCCAATTGTTCTACAATCTACATGAACGTTCCGCATCCTGCTGCCCTGATGTCCTGCCCGCATAAGTAAAATGTCCTCAACATCACGCATTTTCTATGGTTTTACCTAAGACTGCAGCCCTACATACTAAGGTATTAGGCCAGTCCTAGCAATTTCAACATAATTTGCAATTCTAGCACAGACTGTAAACTTTTATAAACTGTTCCAAGTGGAATGTATTGATTTTGGCAATCGACTACGAATGAATCCGCGCCGCGATATCTCTCCAATAGACCTACCTAGTATAAAGTAGCGCCGATGTATCGATCGTGAAAAGTTGCCGACATTTTGTTGGAATAATGTCATTTCCGGGAATTTAGAGCTGATATCATAAACATTCCCCACCTCAGACCCAACCATGGTGGGGCTGAAGTGAGACTCTCCCCCGGAAAATGTCTCTCATTTTTACCAGACTTTGGAAGGTCAGTATAACCACGGATCCAAACTAAAGAATTATTAATTAGGTTATATTTATGCTGAAATGGAATTAGCGACCTTGTTTACATCTGGTTTCGTAGGTAAGCACCCTCATAGAGGGTGCTTTTTCTATACTTCCGCAAGAAAGTTAAAGTTTATTGCATTTTTTTCTTTTGTAATTTTGGATATCTTCACACATGTCACTAGCTACGTTAGTTTTATTTAAATTGCCGTGAATTAAACTTGTCAAATTGGCTGATAACTATGACTGATTTTTTAGACCCTCACCATGTAAACAGTGCTGATCCAGTAGTGCACATAGCGGCTTAGTTCTGCTGATTGGATCAAAGCAATTCCAACTTATGGTCTAAATTAAATAATATTTTCGTGTAAATTTCAATTAAAAAGAAACTTTTTCATAATAAATCTTAGACCAAGGAAATGTTTAATAACGCTTTAAAAATGATCATAATTGCTTCACTGTATATTTTATCCAAATCGTTGGGCAACACTTTATTCGCCGTGTGTGTTAAGAAGGCACTTCATGGTTTGTTTTTATTTTATACCCGTTAGAGGAAATGTTCGTCACGTTACGGGCCATCGCTAATCCAGTATATTGTACGTTTTAATGTAGTAAATTATTTTAGTTACAAAAATAATGATGACCTATATACCTATCAACTTTCTGTGAGTCCATCGCTGCCAGGTACCAACCCAATCTGATTTTATTATTATTATTTTCACCGTTATTTCGTTATTTGCCCTAATTCACGTCATGTTTACCGTGTGTACTGTAGCAACCTGTATGTGGTGTTTTTGTAGCTTTTCGTGGTTTATCGTGAAAATTGTAATCTTCGGGAATTATAGGTCCGATTTACTATTTTTGCAAATTTTTCTCATGCATGAGAAAATGCGATGTATGCGTGACACGTCCAAATGGGTAGACTCGCGCAGTAGGCCTATAGCCTACGTGAGAGTTGGCAGTTACACATATTCTTTTAAACTTGTTAAAATCCATCGTTAATAAATTGAGATGGAATTTCCGCAAACGTCTATTTGTATATATAGGCCTACTTATAATAGTTTTATAAGTAGGCCTATAGCACTTATTTAACTATGTATTTTTGTATTTTTGTATTGTTGGAAAATAAATGTATTGGCTTATACTAATCAAAAACAATAAACATACGAAGCACAGTGCCTTAATTTCGTATACATTTTAATCAGTTATATTCCGTTGACCCGATGAGGAGCTCTAGAGGCACACATATACTTAATCACCATTTATTCACGGATGAGCGGTTTTTACAAAATTCAAGAGGGGAGCGTGAGGTCGTCAATTCATCATCGGAGCTCTCAAGCTAAAGCGTAGTTATATTGGGTCTATGGTGATAATTATCAACGACACATGGAAA
Organism: Nesometra sesokonis; assembly: GCA_025631205.1. Lineage (NCBI taxonomy): Eukaryota > Metazoa > Echinodermata > Crinoidea > Comatulida > Antedonidae > Nesometra > Nesometra sesokonis. The sequence goes on along the minus strand of JAOTQE010058240.1, from coordinate 5,580 downwards.
TATTTTCCCAAAGAAATTACAAGAAGGTTTTCAACTGAAACGGTTCAATCACGAGTTAACACGTATGACAACTATAGATTTACAATATTAAAATTACGTCTTAATAAAATCGTTAAACAAAGTATTTTATAATTATTAAATATGATGTTATTTGATTGATCTGTGAAATTAATGTTTTCATCTTATTCACAATGAAGGTTAACCTTGTCATTCTAGTAACTAGTATAAATGCCTTGTGAATTCTATAGAAAAAAAACTTATCTTATCCATTTCTCGTTTTATTTTTATTTATTCGGTACTGTAGAACCTCAAGGATAGGCCTTAAAAGTCCGAATTGTATGGTTTAAGTTTTTTCTGACTTTGTAAAAGAACATTCATGACGGATGTTTTGTATCAAAGTGGAATTTTTTTAAACTCTAGAATGATTTTGAAGTTTAATTTATTTCTCAAGGGAGGATGCATCTTCAAAATACGCTAATGGGGATAAGATTTTGTAGACTAAAATCTTTATAATAATTAACTCGTGTATTCATGATTGTGTGTTGACAGTCACGTTTAAGACGTGTTCTCGCATGTGTCCCTCATCTTATGGCAAACGCGATGGAGTAAGCGATAATTTGAGCTGTATTGAAGACGACAGCAGTTAAGCGCTGCAAGAGATAATGTATAATTGATAATTTTCAAAGCGTGTAGGCCTGTAGAATCCTAACATAATTGTGGTTCAACAGTTGATGATGATGCTCCAGCTATTGCTCTTGATGATGATCAAGAGAAAAAGAAGAAGAAGCAGATGACGACGACGATGATGATGATGATGATGATGATGACGACGAAGACGACGATAAGGACAACGACGACAACGACGATGATGATGATGATGATGATCATGATGATCATGATGGTAATGAAGATGATGATCATGATGATGATTATCAAGATGATGATGATCATGACCCTGATAACCATGATAATTATGGTGATCATGACGAAGACGACGAATGAATAGGTATGATGAAAACGACAATTTGTTGACGTTCGCGGAGGTAGATTACGACGGTTGTATAATCAGCAGGAAAATAATGTCTGGAAAAAGGATCAATACGTTGTCGGTAAATTACCCTCCTAAATCTAATTAAATCCTGTACCACATCCTATGAAAGTGAACACACTGTAACATCTTTTAACCACAAACTGTTCTTGTATTACATTAATTTGAGGCGTAGGACCTACTGTATTTTATGGCGAGATAACACATAATGGTTTTAGGTTAAATGGTGTGAGGTGACGGGTGAACCGAGACATTCAATTGAAATTGGCTTCAATAATTGAAATACAGTATTGTGTAGTCGATTTAAATGTAAATTTCCTTTCACGACTTTTTTTTTTCAAGACCTTAACTGTCGCCGTATTTTATTTATATAAACTCTCACGAGAACGACCCTTTAACATTACTATACATAAAGTAGGCATACAATAAACGCCCTCTTGAATAAATGCATGAACTGAAGTATGGCTCTATTTAATTTTCAAATGATATGAAGGAAACCTAAATATATTATGAGGGTTATGGTGTTGCCCTGGGTCGGTTTGTTCAGTTGGCATCTGTTACACTAGGCTTATTGTCGCCTTGACATTTTTTTTAAATGTCTATAGATTTTGGAATTTTGGAAATATGTTAACGTGACAAATTTTGGTATAACGTTATATATTTCCTACAATATTCGGGCTAACTTTGTGTGGCCTATTTCGTACAAATTTTAGGATAGTATGATTTTAGATAAAATGGAAATGGCTTGTTAAAGGCCAACCTGATTTGCTAGATTTTGTCAGTCGTGCATTGGCAACACAAACATCTTTAAAAAAAAACAGAGTACGTCACAAATATAAAGCCTATAGTATGATTTTAACTGCTCTTAAAATACGTTTTTAACTAGTTTTTATTGTTAATTTTATCGGTTTATGTGTTTTTCTTCATGCATGTATTATTTGTTGTTCTGTATCTTGTAGGCCTATTGTATATTTTTTAAAGCACCGCATGTCGTGTGCCACTGATTTAAATGTGTAGTTTCAAATAAACAATAACAATGTAAATGCTAATTAAAAAAATGCAAAAAAAAAAACATTTCTCCGACAAACTGTTCCAATGAAAGGTATAAACAATATATCTAGAATAAAAACTGCTTATAACATTTAAACAGTTTTCAGCACACTTAATGAATACATATCTAACATAGAACCAAATCTTGCAAAAATATCCAACAAGGAACCTCACGTTAAATTCAAACAGACATAAACACGGAAACACTAAATATTTGAAATTTAACGTTGTAAGTTAAGGGTATATTTATGTACAATTATATTTATTGTCTATAAAGAAGGCTACAGGTATGACTGAATTGCCTGAAATGATGATAAAATTAGCAATGTTTAATTGTTAGGCCGATTACTTACCTGGTCAATATTTCACTTTCAACTAGCCAATTCCCTAAAAAGCGATCAACGGATTTTCGAATTTTTGAAAATATTCTTCTACAGAAAGTAAAAAAACACATCTATTTTTTTTTTTTAATTTTTAAAAGCGCTTTTTTTACGGAGGATAATCTCACTGGAAAAAAACGAGCGTTTATATACGGTAGCGGTATTTTAGCCTGAGATTTAGGAACGATATAGTAGTCTCAGATTTTAGCAATGTTTTTATCAATTTTTCGTTAAGCGACGTGTGAGGCCTGGGTCTTAGCCTAGGAGTAATGACCTGAGTCGGTCTAGCGGTAAGATGGGGTTTCCTCTGGGGCTAACGACTAAACAGATAGTGATAATATAACTTTGGAACCGCTTGCCCAAAAAAGTGTTGGTTCATGCACAAAATTTTGTTTTAGTCATGGTTTGGGGGAATTTTGAGAGAAAATGCTACATTGAACCAAAAAGAATGTATATGCAAATATATCCAACAACATTTTTATAAATTTCCATTTTTGATCATTCACCCGACACATAAAAAATTCAAAAACAATTAGCATTTTAGAAAGAATTTTATAAGCTTTCAAACGGTAATTTTAATTTGTTTTTATTGGGTTTCAGCTAAAAAGTTATAGTTAATTTTCTGTGCACTGTCCACCACATACTGATAGATTTATTAATTGAAAAGTTGGATAATATCAAGGACAAATATATAATTGAAGGAAAGTAATATAAATATATAAAAATAGTTCATCGGTCAATAATGCAAAAATGGGCATCTGCACAATATATCGAGCAACTACAGAAAAGTTCTGACGGTGTGATCGGACCAGGTAACATCGCCAGAACTTTGCTGGAGCGGGGCCTGGAGCGGTGAAAAAATCATCTCCCTACCGTTCAAGGAACGCTCCAACAAAATTCGAGCGGTGTGACCGGGCTTTTAGAAGCCGAGGTGAGACTTGTGACGGTTTCACGCACATGAAGTGAATGCTATCAGAATTGACTTCAACAACCCTTTTCTAAATAGGAGTAAAAGTTGTTTTCTCCAATTTGCTAGCAATAGAAATAATAGATTATTTTATTATTCATAGGCCTAAATACGGTAGTTAATAGTTCTAATCATTGCGTTTTTTATCGTTTAACCCGACTCGTGATAGTAATGGAAAAAACAACATATTTTCGTCGTTTCGTTTCAAGAGGAAATTATACCTATTTGACAAAAGCCCAATTTCACATTTTCTAAACCTACTTAACTTATAACAAGTCTCTGTGGCAACACTAAATCGTATATTTTTCTCTTTGCTCACTTGAAAGCTCTCTCCCGATCGAAAATTTACAATGAACAAATACTGCCCTTCGTAGTTGATATAAATGTTATTATAATTTGAATTATATATTTCCATTGTATTATATGACACCAAGTACAACCTTTCTCAATACAGCCTTTGTGCTGCTAATAAGGATATTTCTTTTCCAAAATCTATATATGTCTATTGTTCAATAAATATACAGAGATATAGACTTTTCGAAAATTCCCCTACCGATTGAGGACTTTTGTAATGGGATTCCTCAGAATTCTATTACTTACCATAGGTTGATATATAGCCAGGATGATATCTTACCCGCATCAACGTGGCGCCCTCAAATGGTAGTGAAATTTTTGGAAAGGTCTATACTGTAGTGGTATATTTCGACATTATATATGGCTACAGATAAAACACGTTGTTCAATGAATATTTTAAACACACAGTAGAGGGCGCAACTATATTTCATCCCGAGTTCAGCAAACAATCAAACCATCAAAACCATTAAACGACTCGATACTTTTGACTTGTCAAAGTATTCCAGCTTATGAATAGTTGAATTGAGTTAAATAGTTGAGTTTGAATTTCATATTTCATTTTTTGTGTGTTTAAGATTTTTTTTGTAAAATAAAGAAATAATAAATACAGGCCTTAATTTAAACGTGCAATAAAACGACAGCAATTTGTTTTCGAATATCAAAGGTTAAAAAACTTGAAATAGCGTTTAATATTGGTTATGTATAAAACAATTTTGATATTATGTTTTTTTTTTAATTTAGTTTTATTTATACGCAAGACGTGATTTTAGTACCACTCCTCGAATTCGCAATGTTTCTCATGGAAAGGAACTCGATCTAAACTTTGTCCTCGCAAGGGGGCACCAATGGAAATATAACGTAGGCCATACATGCAGTTTAATAAAATACTTCATACTTCACCATGAATAATATCTGCGGGAAACAGTCATTGCCCTCAATAAAAACAAAACTTAAATACTGATAGCAGATTATGGTGACGTCCAATTTCTTCCACTAAATCAGTCGATTTCATCACAAATCGTTAAAAGAAAACAGAAACGTGCGTTAAAAGGGAATGTTCATGTCATAGAAAAACGAGAAATCAAAACATAAATACATCTATATTTAATTGGATCACTGAAAATATGAAAATCACATGTTTTTCGTACACAACTTTTCTCGGATATCCATGCCAACGTGTTAAATTCCCAAATAGGTTAAGGGAAATACCTTAAAATCGATGGCCACGGGTGTATTTGAGACACTGTTAATTTTAAGCGAAACTAAAGAAATTAAGTGCAGTGGTTTAAACATCAACAACTTGTTTTCGAAATTAGGGTACAATGCAATTGTCGCTGATATGTATTGAAATTCACTAAAAATAAAAGAAAAATGATAATAATATTAGGACCTACAATGACTAAGGCATTGCTGTTCACTTACCTACAAATAAAATCGCCCTAAGAAATAAAAATAAAACATACCTGCCTGATAAACTCGACTTTAAAAAGGGGTAAATCTGAAGTTTAAGGTCCGAACATATAATACACCTGTGCTGGCCTCGCGAGTTCTCAGATTGTCGCTATCCAGGTAGCTAACCATTCATTCAGGCACAAAAACACAAACGAGCACATTTGCAATTTGTTTCTTTATTTTATTTGCAATCCCGTGTGCATATATGCCGTGTTTGTTTGATTGGTAACTGTGAAATAAATAATAGTGTGCATATTATAACACATTGAGTGTATCTCCGTTCAAATTATTTAAAACGTAGGTCGAGGCCTATAATGTATCGAACACTG
>JAOTQE010058229.1:0-19259 GCA_025631205.1 Nesometra sesokonis | reverse complement strand
CACTTTTATTACACTTTTACTATTACTTTTACTATTTTACTATTTTACTTTTGCTATTACACTTTTATTACACTTTTTCAAATAAGAAACAAGCTACTTACTAACAACTTTTACATTTGACATCATAAATTTTTCATTGACACCAGCTTGTTTGGACGAGTCATAAAAATTGAGAACGTCCAACACTGCTTGTGGATTTTTCTGCTGTTCATTTTTTGTGATATTTGCCAATGTTAGAAGTTTAGCCCAATGCTCTGGCATTCCCTGAAAAAAAGAAGAAAAATGTACATTTTTATAACTTAAGCTTTTTATTATTAATATTACATTAAAACTGACTACCATTCAAACCATTTTTTGGTTTAGTTTTAAATACACTTCGGTTTAGAGAGAGTCAAGTTTACCTATGTTTACATTGGTTTCATGAAGTAAACTTTTGAATGTGAACTGTCGTCATGTCATTAACGAGGGAAATTCATTTCGTCATCATGTGGAGTAGAAAAATAACTTTAAACAATTATCTTCCCATGGGCCTACCTATTCAATATACCATCCGATTCTTCTACCAGTCCAATGAAATGATAACAATTAAAGTTAAGCACTAGGCTGCCACGTGTTCAGCCACTTGGCCTGAGATTGTTCCTTCTGCCGTGCTTCGCCTCAGCATGGCTTAATCATGGAAAAATCATCATTATCACTTCATTAAATTAATTTTAAAAATTAAATAGCTGGTTTAATGTTGAAAGTAAAAAATAACATTGCTAAATATGGTATTCTTCTAAATATGATAGCGAGAAAATACTGGTAAAACTTGGGGTTGTAAATCCAAAGAAACTAGCGAGCAAATCCAACCAACTCCTCCCTAAATCAAGAGCTCTTCGCTTATGGGAAATGGTGACATAATTATCACCAAGATGGTGGTTAATTAACCAATTTTACTGCGGGGAAAAATCAGTTGCAACGTGAGCAGAATAAAAGACACTCATAAAAATACCAATTAATTTTGATCGATTATTTTGTGTGTTTTCAGTAGAAACGCCCTAACAGAATGTTGGTTTAGGGTTCAATTTGGTTTCCAGGATTAGTTTTAATAATATTGTTGTATGCAACTTACAATGTTTTATTGTAGTTTTTATTGGGTGAAATGAAATGTTTTTTGGAAGAAAGTTCAATAATGATGTGAAAGTTAAAATGTCTTTTAAACATCAAAGCTTGCAACTTACAATGTTTTATTGTAGTTTTTATTGGATGAAATGAAATGTTTTTGGAAGAAAGTTCAATAATGATATGAAAGTTAAAATGTCTTTTAAACATCAAAGCTTTCATTTATGTTGATGTAAGGATCTATTTCTCCGAAGGGATCAAGTTGTAAGAGGAGCTTTTGTGGTATATTAAATTATAAACAGAAGTATGCCGCAGCAAATGGACTTAATGATTTGTATGTATTAGATCTAGAAATGTAAACAGAATGCTACGTATACAATTACTGTTTTTGCAATATACATCTCCATATGTTGGTTATACTCAATAAAGTTTAATTATGAAAATACATGGTATTTGCTTGTGACTGTAAAAGAGTACTTTATTCCTGCTGTTGAAGGCCTAAAAAAATCTGTGTTGCTCTAGACTAAGATACACAAAATCTTGAAAATCCTTATTTTTTTACTTTCATACCTCAAGGCCCGCTCGAACCATGGTTCCGTTTGTGGAGCAAGTCTTCTCGGATAAGGACTATAAACCGTAGGTCCAGTGTATAAAATGGCTCGTGTGCACTTAAAAGAACCAAGTGCATCTTTTGAGATGAGTAGGGGGTTAACCCGGTGTACTGGTCCACAAAATCCCTTTCGTGGACAGCAGAATGTAGCACCTGTTTCGGGCAGCAGGATATGACGTGACCCTACAGTAGGAGAGGAGAATGTCATTGAATGCGTGAACATCATGTCCACAGCCCCGGTGGCAAGTTACGGTAGTGACTTTAACAGGAGTGTTATAAATTATTATCATTTTCCTTATCATTATCATACCTCTTGACTTTTAGGTTAATACATAAAAAGTGCGTAGAGTTATCCAGAAATTGGGATTGTAACTTGGTGGTTAGCCTGCTTGCATTCTAACCGCAAGGTCCTGAATTTGAACTTGTCCGCACACAAGGTTCATTCCCACGACCTAACAGTGTCACGACCCTAAGCTTTGAAATGCCACTTGGTTTAGAAAGTATAGCCACAATCGCACTGGACTTTTTTTGGTAAAAATATCTGACATACTGGGTAGTTTTACCATAGTTACTCCAGTGCGAACAACACGGGAAGTTTAGCTCATGGAGAAAACTAAACTTACCCATGCCGCGTGGTTAGTTTAATCAAGTCCCGCCTGCCCAGGAAAACTGAACAGGATAATTTTACCAAGCAGGAAATTCCAATGTGAACAGCGTGACTTGCGTAAACGTACCAAGTCACATTACAGAATGGCTTTCATTGGTCAGTTGGTACTCCTGTGAGTTGTGACCTTAAATAACATGGATTATTTTACAAGTTTTACCATAGCTTGTGGTAAAACTAACCATGCCGAATAATCCAAGTGTGAACAATGGTAAAATTTAACCATTTTAAATGTTACCAATTGTCTTGGTATAAAAATTACACATATTCAGCAGCTAGAAAAATTTCAGGGTGGGCAGTAAACAATGTAAGGGTGGGTGGCATGATGACCAAAAACGGTATTTTTACTTTTTTCAGAGGCTTAGGGTGGGTGGCATGTTCAAATTAGGCTGGGTGGAAGGTCTTAAAATAAGCTTTAGGGTGGGTGGAACATTTTTAGGGTGGGCGGCCCCACCCACCTCCGCCCTGCATAATTACATCCCTGATATTAGTTTTTAAAATCTAGTGTGATTGTGGCGTATGATGTATTTGGCATCATTTACATTGAGTGTCGACACAATTCACATTTGGATGTGACACGTAATAGAAAACAAAGAAATTTAGAAAATACTAGTTATCCCACAATTAGTCTTTCCCGGACTCTCTTAAAAATTCTTTAATTATCAACCCTTTCTCTGTTTTCTTAAACAATCTACTCTCTCCTTAATTATATCGTCCTCTAGTATTCAACTATCTTTAATTATACAATTGAGAGTGTGTGTGGATGAGAGTTTTTATTAATATATTTTGTTTGCATCATTGTTATAATTACTTAAGTTTTATTTTTATAATTCATCTTTATAATAACAAAATTAATGTATCTATTTAAATATTGTATTTACATTTTAGACATATATTTATGTTAAGTGATTTGATGAGGGATACAGACTTAAGTTATAGTGATTTAGTTCACTTTTGTGTCACTGCTCATATCAGTAGTTCTGTTTCAATGTATTGCTTGTTATGTTGTATTTTTGGCAATAAAAGAATAAGAATAAGTATAATAAGAATTTAGAACTCATTCATCCTCGTCTTGAATATGCACGCCAAGTATTTGATCCTATCTACGCAATTCATATTTATAGAATAGGACGTATACAAAAATTTGCTTTAAAAATTATTCATAAGTCATGGAATCCTATTTATCTCTTTGTTTAAAATCAAATTTGTTAACACTTAAGAATCGTTGTTTGTATTTAAAATTATTAACATTTTTCAGTTTTGTTAGGCATATTCATTTTGTCCTTCCAGGTATATTAGTACAACCTATGCGACTATATTCCCGTCTAAACCACTCTGTTTTTTTTGTTGTTTCTTTTGGTTGTGCTCAGGTTTTTAAATCATCTTTTCATCTCTCAGTTATTTCACTCTGGAACAACCTACCACAATTGATAGTTGATTTCATTTATTTCATCTATATTTATATTTTACCTCTTGTACCATTTAAGTTAAGTATAGTCAAGGGGGATGTCATTATATTAGCCTCTGGCCATAATGGCTATGTGGCTATCTGGTATTCTCAGGATAATTTTGTATCCGAATTTTCATAAATAAAATAAATAAATAAAAATTAAAATTGCATAAAATAGATTAAGAGTGGCTTACTAAAAAAATTGTATAAATGCTGCTTTGGGGTAAATGTTGCTCTCATAAGTAACATAGAAACTTCCAAAAAATGTTATAAGCCCTGTTTGCTAATATACAGTAGGTGAATTGCAGCCTGTTTTCCTGTCGATCGTTAATTCCAAAAAAGGTGATTTGAATTGGCATTTTTGATCGTTAATTTTGAAAAATGGCGATTTTCACAACGATCGACAGGAAAAGAGGTCACATTCGAAGTTAAAAAAATTTTGATGATCTGGATCGTCAAAGTTAAACAGAGTTCAACTTTGACAATTTGGATCGTTAAATTTGGGTGCTCGCGAGGCAACACTGCCCGTGGCAAGAATTTACATGTTTTGAGCCTAGAAATAAATCATACATTTTGTTTGTTTATTAAATTTTCGGGAGTTGTAACTTGCTTTTGAACATTAAATATACAATTATCTAATATATAAAAATTGCAGATGAAAACTTCGTTAAATTTGTTTTATTGTGATTTTAATTCGTCGCGAAGATTTACGAATTTTGTTGAGCACAGCATAGTAAATAGTGGAAAAATAGTGGTCCAGCGTGATTTGAATTTTATTGTTGATTTTTAAACTTTTTTATAACGATTCAAAACGCCATTTCAAATCGGCGGTTTTGGAATAAGGATCGACAGGAAAACAGGCTTAATACTACAAACATTATGCTTGATTATCACCAAGGGATTAGAGTTCATAAGGAATTTGTTCTAAAAGTGAGGTCATAAATATTTAGATGACATGTATATAATTTAGTAACCTACAAAATGAAACTTGTATTTTATTATAATTAACCGAGATAAATTTATTGCTAATTAAGAAACAGATTATACTGTCTGGAAATGTAGGTTATGAGATGAATTCTGGCAAAATTTGCTGTTGTTTGCATTTTAAAATTGGTTGTATTATTTAAAACATCTTTTATGAAGAATTAGATAAATGAGAATCTGCATCTATACATTGTAATGACCATACAGTATGTAAAATCAAACTTAATTCGCGCATAAAATCAGCGGTTGGTGCAATTCGTGGCCTCAACCATGTTGCCAAGGTAAAGTTGCATCCCAACCCATTATAATATGTGCATCCCCACCCTACAATTAAAATGGAGAAAACAAATTTAAAATAATGCCCAATGACATGTAAACAAGGGTAAATAAAATTCTTTGCTTGTCAAATTTAAAATTGGGAAAACACCCACCCCTACCAGAAACAGTAGTGCCTCCCTACCCTACCCTTAAACTGAATTCTGGACCTGTCCCTGAAAATGACATTGACAAAAAATTGACTCAAAACAATAGCACAGAGATTATAAATTGATGGAAAACAAATCAATTTGGCATGAAAAATTAAATTCAATTTTTATATTATTAGTTTTTGGTAAAGTTACCTTCTGTAAAGTTTAACTGTACAGTATATAAACTGAGAACTCGCATCAGTATAGTCACACATTTAGTTTATTCACTTGACTAACAGTACAAAATTTCAAAATTGTCTTGGTACATACATTGTTTTTGGTTTATGAATATTATTATAATATTTAGACCCATGTAAATAATATTGGGAAATTTTAAGGATCATTTAACTTTGAAGCGCTCAAATGTTGTTAAATAAAAAAAAACTGTTAAAATGACTGTCAAATTATTAGCAAAGTACCTTGCCATGTTATCCCTCAAATTATTATAACACAATGTTTAATAATTGACTATGTTTCATCTAAATTGCATAAATGGCCCAGCAGGCAGTGCAGCTGGCCCCTGGGGATTTAAGCTTGTAGCAATGAGCTAATTCCTTATTGAATGCTGTGTATCCAGGGTAGTCGTGGAGGTATTTCTATGAAGATTAGAGATTATGAATGAAAACAATAAAATTATCTTAACCAAAAGTGTAAAAAAATATTTTAATGGTTTCCTAGAAAGTAACTGTAATTATATGAATATGGAAATATATCTGATGAAAAGCTTGCAAAAAATTAATTAAAATTAACTGAATTTTGTGAGAATAGTTCACGATGTTCAGAGTCTATTCAATATAAAATACAATAAGTAGCAAAGGAAAGCCAAAGGATAACTTGAAAAAATGAAAACTAATCTTTATATAAATTATGAAACTAAACATTATTATCTTTAACATGCAAAAAAATCAGTTTCATAAGATGTTTGCTTGCAAAGTTCGAACATTGAACTTTTAAAATGTAAATTTTGAGAAAACTGCATTTGAAAATTTCTTATCAGTGATTAAACAAGGTTTTTGAACACTACAGATCAAATATCTAAAAATTATTAAGTATGAAAGTTTAATGTAAACTGTGCATTTTAAATTGAACAAAATGGAAAAAATAATCTACCATTTCTGTGTTTCTGCCTATTGTGCAAAAATTTGTATTTCCGACTTATCCCTGCCTTTGGCTTTGATTTGCCACATATAAGGTTATCCATGTTTTTACAAAAGATATTTTAATGGTACTTCTAAACATCAGTGCCCAAAAATCGTTGGCTAATCTCAGGATTCATATTTTCCCAGAGCAATGCAGCAATTACAGAACTGTGAAAGAAACCTTTTACTGACTACAGTATGTATATTAGAAGCACAACATTTTGCTGTATAAAATCAATACTTTTAAAACTAATTCCAAATGTAAGTTTTTGCTGACAGAAAATTCAAGGTTTATCCTTGTTGATCAAATAGAAATAATTGTTAACACTGATAGCCATAGGGTAGGTTTAGGCTTAAGGGCTAGTGTTCTCAAAGGCGAACTAACTTTAGTCCAGGATTTAATCTGGGACTGACTATGATATTCTCAAAGGCTTCTAACGTTTGTCTAGTTTTAAACCCTGGACTAAAGCATTCTAAATTTTGTCTGCCAAGGAATCAGGTTTACGGATAGTCCAGGATCAACTAGTGCTGTTCTAGGGTTGTCCTGGACTAACTTTCAAGATTACCAGCCAAGGAGTAGCAGATTCAAATGCAGCATACAATTACTTGTCTTAAACTACCAGAGATTTGCGTAGCCACTGAGAAGAACACATCTGGAGAGTTATTAGTGCTAACATTATGCCTAGATTAGTGAATCCTAATAAGCTTATGATTCCTACATTTTAAATGACTGACCTATCAGTCTCCATTGACTAATTAAAAATTGCAATAAATTGCATCGGCCAATAAAATTTGGATGACTGGTCATATGAAGTCACTGTCTGCAATTTTAATTAAGGCCAGCATTAATGTATCACCTTGTACATTATCTGACCACACTGGGTCATTATCAGGGGCGGATCCAAGATTTTGCGAAAGAGGGGCACACTATTTGCAGCGGAGTGACGTGTTAACTGTTTCAGATGTTATTTGCCTTCAGTTTAAATGTTTTTAGACTATTCAATGGTATAACTGTCTGAAAATTAGTTATTTTAATTTGGAAGAATATCTTAGAGGGATGCATGAAATGTAAGAGGGGGTCCACATGAACTTTGACGACATTAGAGTGGGCTCGCGCTGGATAAGCCTTCCCCCTCCAAATTTGCTCATGTTTATATAGTGGATTACTGTAGTTTTTTAGTTAGCTTTGCCACAATTAAGCCAAGTGAAATTTGAGTGTTCCAATGTAAACCAGGATAGCATAGTTACTATAAAACTAATGCATTGAGTGAATGAAAGTACAAATGACAATGTATCAAATTAAAATTTATGACAAACAATTCTACATGCATTAGTGATCAAGTTTGTTACAATATGAGTCAATGAAATCACTAAAAGCTACATTCTTGTTGCCATTTGAGAAATAAAAGACAGGTCTAGAGAATGTAATATGTTGGTTTTATTATATTTAATAATACATGAACTTAATACATGAACGTTGCAATATAAAAGTACATTTAACCTTTAACAGCATGCTCCAATACTACCGGGGATTCTCCAATGTCCTTGAAATGTATTTTCACAGTACAGTCAACTCTCCCAATACCGGACTCTCCGCAAACCGGAATTCACGAAAAACCAGACTTTTTTAAAAGTCCCAAATTTTTCCTATTCCTATTCTATTATCTTAATTTTAAATTCAGAAAACCGGACTTTCCAGAAAACCGGAAAAAAATTGCCGGCCCGAGGGTGTCCGGTATTGGGAGAGTTGACTGTATTTCCGAGAGAATAAAAAAAAACACTCTTCTTGCATACATCTACAGTTGAACCTCTCGTAAGCGGACACCCTCGGGACTGGGAAAGCATCGGCTTACAAGAGGTGTCCGCAAGAATTTCGGCCGATATAGGGCCTTAGTTGTAAAATTATGTATACATCCTTATATCTCACATTTCACGACCTTCTCAACAAAAATGGGCTCTCAAATTTCTATATGCCGCATTCTATATTTTATTAAATATTGTTTGTCATTTTTAAGATTGGTTCAGTAAGATGATTCTTAGCCATTACATTATAAAGACAATTTGTACAGAAATTTAAAGAAAATCACTGAATTTTCCGGGATGTCCACTTGTGGGAGGTAATTTAGCACACAAATAAATCTATTTACGTGTAGCATGGAGATTAAATAATAAATAATAAATAATAATAAATCTATGGTCCACAACAAGATGAAGACAGTGGCTACCTGACTCCGTTCCATGGAGTAAAAATATTCCTCCACACTGCAATGCCCTTGCTTCCTATTAACTTAAAATTTGACTTTAAACCTTTTACCTGCAATGTGTACTACAGAAACTGCTACAGAATTTTGATGACCTGTTGGACAGTTCTTTTTGTGTCGGTCATGTTTGGTCAATAAAATATTTTTAGGCCTAAGGCTCAGCCAATACTATTCACACAAGCAGAAAAATCAAGATTTGAAAATAGATTTTTGCATCGCAATGGAAATTTTGATCTTGGATGTGTATGAACAGGAGAATTTCAAGAATTCTCACGATCATGATCCAATTGTCAGTGATGTTTCAGAATCCAGGGATGTCACCAGCTTTTTTGAGTGCCGGACGGCAAACAGTGCCCCCATTTTCGTAAACCGTGACCCACCCACGCACACAATGACTCGTGCTGTTCAAGCATGCGATGAACAATAAGGAAGGGCATTTATTTCATTACATTACAAAACCTGAACATAGAACAAAAGCTGTAATCTTTTGTTTTAGTAATAAAGGGCAGAATCCTTTTACGCGTTGGGTTTGCGACTCCGTTTGCGGTTGCGGCGCGGTTCAATCGAGACAATGGTTTTAAGCGAAAGTGATTCCATTAGTATGGTTGCGTTTGCGTGTGTCATCCGGAATCGCATGGGCTTATTTTCAATCGCTACATGGAGCGATTCATCCGGTTTCAAACAAATTGTCCGTATGGTAATTTTCAGAACAATCTCTTATACGCATGCACCAATGCAATTTTTCTGGAAATAGTGACACACGTGTAATCGTTCTGGTATTAAAACACGTGCATGTCTTTTGTATGGGGTATATTTTGTTTTAATACATCATGCCATGTGCGCTGAAATAACGGAGGAAGGTCGTCATAGAATTAGGGCCTAATAGGGAACACATTTGGCTTTATAATGTCGTCTATGTTTTGGTGATGTCATGTACACACCACATGTGCCTTCTCTTTCACTTTTTATGGTTAAGTGGAGTTTGTAACACAAAACCATTAGGCCTATTGCTAATTCTTCCTTTTCCAAAAGTAGATGCTGCTGCAATATCCATGTTAACTTTATCGTAACCACATATCAAAACGCTTGTAAAAACGCACAAATGGAATCACATAAAACGCAAGCCCAAACCGCAGCCGCAAACGGAGCTGCAAACGCAACGAGTAAATGGATTATGCCCTTAAGGCTAGGATTTCTATTGTTTTTCAAGGTATCAGTCACATATTTTATGAAATTGAAAATTGTTAAGGGTAGAAATAATAGTGGTAGTCGCTAGCCTAGAAATGCTTAGGAATAATAGTGGTGGTCGCTAGCCTAGAAATGCCGGACGGAAAAGTCGAGTGGCGGACGGGGCCATCCAGCACCGTCCAGCGTGGTGACATCCCTGAGAATCTTCGCGATAATTTGCTGAGCACTGTGTGTATGTGAATATGTTGTCTTTGTGTGTATGAATGCTTGCAAAAAAATTGATCGTTGGATCGCAATCCTAATCAAAAATCAATTTTCAAATCTCAATTCTCACCTCCCTCCCCCCCCCCTAAATTTTCTTTTACGTGATTTTTGATACGCCTGTGGTAATGATGCAATCACATCATGACCATTCTTTTTCTCAATTTTCTGGACAGTTGATTTCAAATCAGATTATGATGCATTTCTTACATTATTTGGATAACTATGTATTTCTTACAATTTCTGGGATAATTTTATGTATTTAGCCAAAAGACTTTTTTTTGTCCACTTACAGAGGTGTTCGCTTACGAGAATTTCGGCCATAGTTGTAAAATTAAGTATAGATTCTTATGTCTCATATTTCAAGGCATTCTCAACAGAAATTGACTCTTAAACTTCTAGACACCGCATTCTATACTTTATTATATATGGCTTTTCATTTTTAGGATTGGTTCAGTAATGATTTTCAGCCAATACAGTATGAGGACAATTTTGTACAGACATTTGTATTTGTTGTACAGAAAAATCACTAAATTTTTCAGGATGTCCGCTTATGGGAGGTAAATTAACATTAAAAAAATCTAAATTTTAAGACAAAAACTGTCCGCGTCCGCTTACGGGAGGTGTCCGCTTACGAGAGGTACAAAATGCACTGATTAGATAGGAAGAACAAATGGGTAAACAAATAGTGTTTGTTATGGGAGGTGTCTGCTTATGGGAAGTGTCCGCACAGGGAGGTTCAACTGTACGGGTTTATGTTTTAAGAAAATTTGATAGTTGGTTCACAGCCTAATAATATCAGTACCAATACATTTCCTTATGAATGATCAACATTGATCAATATTACAAACTGCTTTTAATCTATTTCATTAGTGATAAGCTTAAAGAACCAAAACAGGTTAATCCCAGACATTAACAACGGATTAGAGGGTACTTACTGTGAATTCGCCTGTAACAATATCGAAGCCCACATGTACAGTATGTTCAAAGCTTGTTGGTAAAGAGATCTGTGGTCTGGTTTTAATATCTGAAAAATAAAAAAATAAAATAAAAGTAACATTGTCATGGGTATTTTATATCATTGACAAAATTGTGGAAACTTTGTTGTATTTATTAAGCTTAATCCAGACTATCAAATTTTCTATAACAAAAAACTTGATATGTCTATATATTTGGTTATGATGACATCATATATATGAATATATCATTACCATATATGGGTAAATCAAAATTGCTTTGTGGTAGTGACTGTGTTGTGCGCTCTGCCATGAGAACTCGCTGGATTTTGGTTCAAATAGATCGCCACTCTCCTTGTCGCTCGTATTCTTTAAACCGACTAATAGTTGTAGTTCAAACAATATCTTTAAAATTATAGTATTCTTATTTTAAATTTGACTAGATCTTCAACTAAACTAAGTGAACCTACAGTAGAGTAAATCGTGGTCCTTGAAGATATTCCTAGCCTTACCACTGAGGTGACTAAATCACTGACTAAATCAACTTTAAACATTATTTTAAATACATACATGAACAATGTATTTATTATTATTGGTCAAAAACTATAGCCTTATATCTATTTTATGACAAGCAAAAATCAATTGCAATAGGTTAATTTTGATAAGGTGAAAATCATAAATTGACAAGGCTACAAAATTACCATTATTTTCTCATTAATCCAACTTGGTTGGACAACAAATTTCGTTGAACAAAAAAAAACTCAACTAGATGTTTATGAATAGGAATTGTAAGTCGAACTTGTAACTAGCACTATTTTTATCCTTGTTTGAACTAGGACTATAGTCAGTTTTAAGAATATGGGCATTAGTGTCTGATGGAGGGTTGACATAAAAGTTAAATACAGCACTGTCTTGCAGATGAGATGTAAAGTGACTAGAGCACCGTCTTTCGGATAAGCCGTTGGTCCCGTGTACAGCATGGCTCATGTGAATGTTAAAGAACGCAGTGCACTCTTCGAAAAAGAGTAGGGGATGCTCTCCCGGTGTACTGCCCAATCACCACCAGAAGGACCCCACTGGAAATAAGTTCACTTCGGACTTTCGTGGGTTATCCTTGGTGTTCTACACCGAATATATCAAATCAAATAAAAAAAAAAAATCCCTTGTGACTGGACAAAGGCATGCTTTAACAAATTATGCATAGGCCTAAAAATTACTTTTTGTTTGTCCAGTAGGTAATACAGTAGGGATAGGTAGAAAATGTTTTTGGAAAATAAATTATGTAAAACCTTTTTTATGCAAATGATAGTGCAGAAAAACATCATATTTACAACAACAGTGACCATGTTATGAAGTGAGATCCACCACAATTTTCTCAGTATGAGATACAAATAAAACTCTATTTTTAAAATGAATAATTGGCCAAACAATTTATAAAACAAACAACACCACTTTCATTAGTTTTCGGAAGAAGGCAAAGTAGTTACAGGGCTCAAGTTTAACCAAGGCACGCCCTCTGCTTTAGCCTCGTTGCCTTAAAAATTTGACCTTCATTAAGGTCATTTTGGCCTAGATGCCCCTTATTTTCAGTAATACATGAGGATACAGATTGTACAAAATGGCCTCTGATGTCCAGATTAAACTAGTGGTACTCCTAAAATGGACTTGCCCCTACACTTGCCTAAAATGGACTTGCCCCTACAAAGCCCAAATGGAGGCCAACTGCTTGTATAATAATAACGTATCCCTACTCTCCTACTGGAGATTCAAATAGAACACATTGTGTAATTTCAAATCAATAGCTATTGGGGAAGACACACCTTGCCAAGGTTGAACAAGTGTGTAAATTGAACTTGAATTAATCAAACATTGAAACACCAAACACAATAAATGTTCACTTTCCAATAATTTTATTACTGTCACCCATCAGAAAGAGCAGGGATTTAATTATGCTGGCCAGAGGTGAGTGGTGCCATCCACCCTGAAAAATGTCCACCCACCCCAAAGTTTATTTTAAGGCCTTCCACCCAGCCTAATTTAAACCTGCCACCCAACCTAAGCCTCTGAAAAAGGTAAAATTACTTTTTAATCATTTTACCACCCACCCTTACATTGTTGCCACCCACCCTTGGATTTTTCTAGCTATATCCCTGAAAGAGGGTAATGCAATAGGCTGTCTGTCTGTCTGTCTATCCAGTGTAGTGCACATATGCGCTCTATCATTTTATATAGTTGATCAAAAGTGACAATAGAATACAAATTCAAGCCTAGTGTATGTGCACTCTATTATAAGTATAGGCACTATCATTGTAGAGTTTGTATTTCTCTTTCGTGAGGTTGTCCCATCTTTATTCAAGATATCAGTTAGCAATATTCTTTAAAAATAGAAAAGAAAATGTTTTATATAGCTTATAATTATTTCTATGACTTAAAAATTATAATTTCAACATTTACATTTAAAAGTATATAATTTGTTTTAGCTTTGAAAAAGACAAATATAATTGTACAGATAACACAAATATTTTTACCTTTACGTAGGCCCTATATATAGTACATAATACATAAATACATACGTGCACATACACGTATACACTCCTACTGTATGTACCTTGTACCTTCAAAACCCATATATTATGCTATACAGCACACATATACAATATTCACATTATTAATTGTATCTGGTCAAAACCGTCATTGCTAGATATACAGTAGACCTATAGATTGGAGTTTTACCCCATTTTTTTCCCGATTCTTGCCCGAACAGGCCCTATGTATGTTTTTAGCCTTGTATCTTATTTAAAAATAATTTATGAAGTGTTTTTGAAAATGAAAAATGAAAAATACCTGCCAAGTCTCACACATTATGCGCAAGTCTCACGCATTGGAGCCTATTTTTGATGCCTCACGCATAAACAAAATTTCTCACGCATTAGCAGAATTCTCACTCATAAACAGTCATTTCAATAATTTTTCTCATGCATGGGTCAATATAGATCAAAATATAAATAAAAACAGCGATAACTCGGGCAGAAACGGCCCAAAAATCGTCGGATGACCTTTTCTTTGCTTGTCAGATCGAAATGGGAGAAGATGTGGCCTGGTAGTGGTGACGAGGATTGTCTCACGCATTGGAGCCAAAAAAAAATTGGCAGGTACCCATTAATAGTACTACTACTTTGATCAGCCATAATTCCACAATAAACATTAATAAAAATGTCGGAGATAAACTGTGATGCGCTAAAAAACTCAAATTTTATGAATTATTATTATGTGAAACAGGCTTGTGTCAACTGACCATTAAGCCATTTCACAACGATTTCCATTAAAGTGATAAAGTAATACCCCTATTTTAAATTTATGCACATTACTTCACTTAAACGAGTTTTATAAATGCTACAATTTCACAGAATACTTCTGACGTATTATACTTGTATTATATGGGCATTCCTTGAGGCAATGAGTAACATAATCTTCTTCTAATATGGCCATTTCCTGCCACCTTGACTGATTCAATAATATTGTCTCATAGACCATACGAAACGTTTCTTTATATTCTAATCACTGCAATATCTTACACAGTTAACTTAGCTTTAATTAGGTCAATTTGTAAACAGACAATTCAAAATCTAATCAAATAGTGAGACGTTTTTGTAGAGTATGGCCACAAAGAAATTATTAGTACAAAAACTTAGACAAGTACACACTAACAACCATGCTAGAACGTGAATGCTTAGGGACTATGTAAAAAATATCCTGTTGCAGTTACTGCAGTAATACAGTTAAAATTGTAGTAAACTTAATAGCAGATTACTGCAGTAACTGCTGTATAAACAATTTGGCATCGTCCATTAGAAATAAGGCTATGAGAGGTCACGAAATAAGACAATCCAGTCAAAATAAATAATAAATAAAAGTGGTCAATAACATAAAATGTATAGACAAATTTACTACCGTTTATTTTTATTTGATTATGCTTTACAGGTATACCTGTAATATAAGAGGCTAGAACAGAAAGTGTGCTACATAAACTACTGAAATCCATATTCAATGGAGGTTGGCTTATGCCAGAAAATGCACACAACATAAATCTACTATAATGCCATATTAAAAATACTAGGTAGGCTTATACCAGAGACAGCACAGAAACATTAATTAAGTTAAAATATAATTATAATAATTACACATTTATAGAATATCAGGGATGTGATTATGCAGGGCAGAGGAGGGTGGGGCTGCCCACCCTAAAAGTCTTCCACCCACCCTAATTTCTACCTGCCACCCACCCTAAACCTCTGAAAAAGGTAAAAATACTGTTTTTAGACATCATGCCACCCACCCTTACATTGTTGCTGACCCACCCTTGGATTTTTCTAGCTACATCCCTGAATATGAGTACTGAAACTCCGGAAAATGACAACTTAGAGGCCATAGTTGATTCTACGTTTCGTTCTTTATTAGAACATTGTCAAGAATGTCATTCTTTACAATGTTCTTCTAATAAAGAACAAACTGTAGAATCAACTATGGTCTCTAAGTTGTCATTTTTCGGAGTTTCAGTAGTCATATTCTATTTAAGATTAATCATTGGATCTTATGGTTATACATTTAGATTGCACCAATTCAAATTCAAATTGAAACATCAAAGGCGCAGAGTGGACTAGATGTTGCAGTCAATAACCTGCTTCTAACCTAAGGATCACTTCATGTCCATTGCAGCTATTACTATTATTAGTGCACATCCTTCTGTCCATGATAACTTACAGATTTAGATACTGATCTTGATTTTAATAAATCTTAAAATTCTTCGAATCATTTATATAGTTCAAGATTTAAAACAATTTTTAGAAACTGAAAAACATCAAGTTAATTAATCAATGAATTTCAAGAGCGTTTTGTAGAATAAGGAAAAAACTAGAAAAATTGATTTTGTAGTAAACAATTGTACCATGAGGAAGCCAAAAAATCTTTGTGTTTCCTATGCCAACCAACCCAAAATCACAAAATCCGGGTTGGCTTTTAGAGATTTTTTTAAAATTTTCAAACTACCTGATTTTCTGGCTAAACACAAATTATATCTTTTCTGGCCACTGCCATCTTGCAATATTTAAAAAAACACATTATTCATTTTATTTTGTAAAATATACATATATATTTATTGGAAGAAAATAAATATTCTGTTGAAGTATCCAAGGCATTGTAAGAAATGCACAAAAATAGACTGTATGAATTTAAAAAAAATAAAATTGCAGAAAAGACAGTAAGAGGCTTATTAAAAAAAAAAAACAAATTTCCAAACAGGTAACCCAAATTTTCGAAACGTTTGTGCCTGTACAATTCAAAGATATTTTTAGGCTCGATAACTAAAAATTAAAAAAAAAATGTTGAGATATTATTCAACGTGAATCTGTTTTGTAAGAGGCAATTTGTGCAATGAATTGGTAAAATTTTACATCTGATACCTTTGCATTCAGATTTCTCTTTAGTGCACAGTGTGAAATTTTTGGTTGCTGCAATGGTAAATTAACATATCCTTGAACAAGGTTAAAAGGTCAAGATATCTGAGAAATACTATAGTGAAAAAATTGCACAGAAAAAAAAAGTGTATCAAATAAAAGAGTCAGATAGATACCATAGAGAAATGTTAAGAAAGATAATGAATAATAAATTAACAATAGTATAAATTAAAGAAAATGAAACTGCAGTAATTAAAGGATAACTCAGGGATTGAAATTTCTATTGATAAATCTATAGAAAAAGTAGTTGTGAGCTAACAGATAAAATTTCACAACATTTGGACAATGATATAATGCCGAAAAAACATGTTGCAATGCAAGTCCCAAATCAAAAGTGGGTCTACTACTCAAAATGCTTAGTGTTAAAGAATAGGAAAATTTGAGAATTTGAAAGGATTGTGCTTGAAAACCAAAATCAATTTACAGATATAACTTGCATAAATGGAAAGATCAGCCAAATTCACACTAGAACAGGTAATTTTTAATGTGATTTATGACACGGTTTTCAAACACATCTCTTTCAAAATCTGTAATTTTCCTATTCTGTAGAATTGTGTAGTATGAGTAGACCAACTTTTTGATTTAAGACTCATCTTAAAGTGCTTTCCTTCATTATTCCATTGTCCTAATGCTGCGAAATTTTTTCAGTTCACAACTAATTGTTTTATAGGTATATCCATATAAATTGTAATCCCGGAGTTCCCCTTTAAATGAAGAATACTAAATTGACATGCAAACATCAGAGTACCAGATAAAACACCAAATAAACAATCATCAGAAGCTGTAACAGACAATTAAATTTAAGCACATGTTCAATTCACGGAATTAGCAACCTTGCTTACATCTGGTTTCTTGGGTATGTTTAGAAATAGAGGGCGCTTTTTTTCCTATACTTCACTGTGTTAAAAAAGCTTCGAAAGGACAACTTTAAAGTTTATTTATTTGTACTTCTTAATTGGTAACTCATTCCGAGCCATTGAGATATATTCATAGTTTTATTAAATTGGCCTTAAATTAGTTTATTTCAAATCAACTGTGTTCTATTGAATCTAAGACTAAGGAAGATGTTTACTAATTTTTTTAAATTGACCATACTCGCTAAATTCAGAATGTATTTCAACTGATTTTTTTGGTTAACATTCGCACTTGTCGTGGTTATGAGATAGCCACTTCACGGTTTGTTTTGATTTTGTACCCACGATGGTAAGTTTTTGTGAACCATAGGCCATCGCTAATTCGGTATATTCTCCTTCACGTCTACTGTATACACTTTTTAAACAATCACTACTTTTTCCAACTGTTGTAAAGGGCACCTTTTTCTGTGTACTTATTTTTAGTCCGTCTGTCGGTCTGTTTGACTGGAATTTTTCTATTCCTTAGGGTTGACCAATTTCGATGAAATTTGGTAGTCATATCAACGATGGCCAAACTTAAGACCCTCTGACAGAAAACTACAACCTCAGGAGGACCACAACAATTTGGGTGCATTTCAGATTCGGTGTGTGGTCGGAAATATTTGTTGGTATTCTCACACTGACAACCACATTCGTGACGAGGAGGGAACTTCCATTATTACAACCAGATACATTTAAGATAAATTTCTTTTGAAGATTATTAATATTTATTATTAAATTATTATAAATTAATATTAAATTTCATTAAGAATCATTTCTAATCAATTTTATTTTCTTTTAATATTTCAATATTCTTCTTTGATAAGGTGAAAGGGTCAATCATTGATATAGTATCTGGAGGTATTGAATAACAAACATAGTAATATTAATTAATTTCAATATCATTGCTTTTCTTAATTAACATAAATGAATTAAACATGTCATCAGGAAAACCTTGATGATTTCATTACTTTACTGTAGACTTTATTATTAAAAAAATTAAAATAAGACACCATCAATAAGATGTGGCAACACAGTGCACCAAAACAATTTAGAATGATTTGGTGTTGTATTATGACTTGATCAAGAAAGCAGGAAGGAGTTGAGAGTTGAGTTGAGTTGAGATACACTGAGTCAGGCCTAGAATTTTGAAACAAAAGAACCGGTTCGTGCAAAGGTTCACGCTGATTTCCGATTACAAGAACAAATCTTGGTTTGCCTATCACCAAAGATAATACAAAGGGAAAGATCAACCGCATTCTATTGTGCACGGAACTCCATCCGGGTTCCAATTTCAATCGGAACCAAAGCGGCGCACTTTTCTAAGCGCTTATTCTACGAGTTGCACAGCCTACCCGCAAAGCGCGCCATTGACCTTTAACAGAAAGTATTCCAATTACTACGCAACGGGCAGCCCGCCCCACGCATCTGGCAGAAAAATTGGTGTCCAGTGCGTCGTTTTGAGGGTTCCATTTCAAATCACGTGAAAATCGCATGTGCTCATTCTTGTGCTATTTATATTCTTTGCTATCACTTACATTGATGATGTCATTGATCATATTAACGTATATATTTGAGAATTTGTGCACAATCAAAGTACGAAACAGCAGGGTTATGTTTATTTACAATTAACGAGAACCATGTAACTATAGGCCTATCTCTATCTTACCAATCTTATCTAAAATTTTAGAACGTGCTGTATTTGATCAACTATACCCAAAAATAAATCCTAAATTATACGAACAGCAATCCGGTTTTAGGCCAAATTTTTC
>JAOTQE010058218.1:0-19260 GCA_025631205.1 Nesometra sesokonis | reverse complement strand
ATATTTTCGTTTATAGACAATATAAATAATATTTATATATTTTTCTTTCTGAAAGGGGGGGGGGGAGGGCCAGCCGCCTCCCCTTAAATCCGCCCCTGATTGATACAATCTTTACTGGCCTATTGCAAATTTTTACTGGAAAATTTGATGGCTAAATCAATAATAGAGAGAACACTGACTAGCCTCAAGTAATAAAACTACTTAAAAATGGACTTTGATCATTCTATCAATTCTGTAAATATCAACAATTTGAACAAACACATCTCAAAGAATTTTAAATGAGCATCATACAAACACTGACTGATAGGCCTTATCATTATTAATATTATTATTTTATTATTAATTTATAATTGCAGTAATATTGAGGATGTTTTAAATGTATAACTAGGCTTTAAAAAATTCAAAGCAGTATTTTTTAAATGGTCAGTAAATCTTTTTTTTTTTTTTGTCAGGCACCTGTTATTTTATTTTCAATAAACTTAACCTTCTTTATTTCCTATAATTACATTTTGGGATAAATTTAAGAATTTCTTACAATTCTTGGGTTAATTTCATATATTTTTTTACAATTTTCTGGATAATTCTATGTACTGTAGTTGGCCAAAAAGTTGGAAAAGTTTGAAAAAAATGCAGACCATTTTTTTTTCAAAAGTTTGGTCAATAAGGTGTGGACAGAATAAAATTCTTTGAGGCCTTATGACTCCATTAAATTGCAAATAAAACATGGTACTGTATTACCATGGAGGAATGGTATCTAATATTAAATAAAATGTAATTTCATTATATATACTACAAAAATGTTTAATTGAAAAACAACAACAAAAACACTTACCATATTGGGCGGATTGGTTTAAAAAACAAAGAAGCAAATAGCACTACTTTTTCTTGATTTCTATAAAAAAACAGTAGTTGCTTACAATTTCTTTAAAAAAATGTCTGTTGACATGATTAATATAAAAAATAAAGTAAAGGACCTACCTAGATATGAATGTTCATTGGATTATTAGACCCTTAGGCCTAAATAATAATTGAATTTGTTACCAGAGTATGTTCAGACTCAATGATTAAGTGGACCATAACATACTCGGCGTGCGATTACTTCGTGTCTCAACTAAATGGAAATTATCGTAAGAAACTAATCCGGAGCGTAAACTGCGGTTCCTTCAAACTATTAGATTAGCGTAAGCTATGGAGCTACGTCTTATACACTTGAATGATTTTGACCTTATATTAAGAGTTGACCTATCAAAATTCACAATCGGCCTGTAGTATTGGCCAATCAATTATGGATGACTTGTTATAGTAAAATCCACTTATACGCATGTATCCAAACATCCTGGTCAATACGCCGCAGATTAGCTTACACTACGCTCCGCTTACGCTGTGAATTTGCCTTCCTAGTCAATGTCTAGGGATATGCCTTGGCTAGATTAGATAGATTAGCCTTAGGAGGTTAGAGTTATGCATTTGTCAATTGTATTCCCGGCCCTTGGGTACCCAGGGATGGCCGGGACTTGCATCAAAATTGGCCGGGAAATTTACCTAAGTTTTTTCCCGGGTTGGCCAGGTGTTTACCGGGAATGGTCGGAGGATTTCAGCAATATTTTTGCCCGAGTGGGCCGGGCATTTACCGGAGATTGTTGCAGATTGTCCCGGGTAGGTGGGGGATTTACCGGGAATTGGCAAGGTGTAAGCCGGGGTCTGCCAGGGGAATTCCAATGCTGATTGTGATCGAGAGTTTTTAAACTGTTTTAACACTGCTCGCGATCCTCCAAAAAATCCCGGAAATCCTTGTTATTTTTCTTGGTTACGCTTCGCTGCACCGCAATGCTTGTCATCGATCGAAGTGTCTTCCGCCGCGTCGTGAAAATCGTCTACAGTATTGAGGACAGTTCTTCCTGCGCTGGGAATATCGTTCGGACTTTCACGATTTCAAATTAATACTTGGTGAGGAATTTTAGCCGGGACTTGCCAGGGAGTTGACATGCAATTATTGCCCGGCTTGTCAGGGACTTAGCCGGGAATTAAACGGGTGTTGCAATGGCCAAAAAATGCAATTGGGAATACAATTGACAAGTGCATTATACATTAGTAACTAACTAGGCTAGGCCTATCCTCTAGGCCTAGAACTATAAAATAATTAAGTTAGCTACATTAAAATTTGACATTTTTAATATTACCTAAATAAAATCAATTTAATAATTTCGGCGCTATGATTTCCTCCCTTGCTAGGCCTAGCCTAGCTACAAAATAAGGCCTACCAGATCTTTAAACTATTATGGGTGATGCATGGGCCCCGGGGCATCACTGGCATGAGGTAGGCCTAGGCCCTCTAGGCCTAGGCTAGTTCACACGGTGCTGAGTTCTTTCAGCGGGAGGTCTACAGATTGCAGTAGGCTTGTGATTCTTCAGCTGGCTGGCATGTTACGGATGGGTCGGTTAGAGGCCTATAGGCCAGGTTGCAAACACACAAAACAAACTTAGGCCTATTTCGTCGGATATTAATATTAACACGATAACTTACCAATGCATATTTCGACGATAAACTAGCTAAACTTATTTGTGACTTTCTGCAACAACTGTTCACGCACATTCAATTCCCATCCCACGCATGAACGACGATCAGAACAAAGTTTTTGTTGTTGATTGTTGTTTACGTCGTTATGACAACGAAGGTCATACAAACTTTACGCACACAATAATTTGGCACAAAGGCAATTTATGGGGAGCCGCTAGCGGCGGTGCAAAGGATTGCATGTATGCTCAAAGTATTGAACACCATCGTACTTGGATTTAATATTTCGACATTAATTTTGTCATCATCAAAATGAAAAAATAACAAGTCTAAGCTAAATCCACTCTCTGCAATGCAAGTATTTTTTACAGTGGAAAATGTTGAATACGTTTGGATTAATTCATTGGGTTTTCATTAACACCCTATTTCAGAAATTTGTGCATTTTACACCCTAAACACCTAAGAAGTGTGCATTACATGCTTTCCTCAGCAAAATTCCCTTTTTGAGTGCTTTGGTCACAAGCATGGGTACACTAATTGAGTACAATTTATTGCAACTCATGGAAAAAATACTTATTAAAAAATAATTTGTTCTTAACCGAAATAGCAGCATATCTCATTTTTGATAAAACACCTTCATTTTTATATTAATTTAAAAATTCAAAGCACACAAAATATATTTGAATAAAGTTTATTCTCCTTTAGGTGGCAGTAGTGTGTACAAACACCCTCAGAAACTGTTAAAAAACTGTTTTTGACAATGGAATAACCATTAAAGCTCAATCCAGACTATCATATTTCCTTTGATATACATGTAAGACCTATGCAGGGGCGGATCCAGAACCCGCCGAAAGGGGGGGGGGGGGTGCACTTTTCCAGTCCGGGTGGGCGTGGTTCCCAATCTTTTTCTGGCGAGCAAAAAAAAAAGAAAAAAAGATTATTTCGCCATTTTGGTGGCCCAGTACCCGTAATTTACACGCATTTTTGGTTTTTCTGGTAAATTTTTGGCCCGGCGCACCTAATATTAGGGGGGGGGGGGCCCAACTACGTTTTGACGATAATAGGGGGGGCGGTTGCACCCCCCTAAATCCGCCCCTGCTATGGTAATGATGATGTCTGGGTATAATCAAAATTTTTTTTGTCAAATAAACTTGACAGTCTTGACTGAGCTTTAGAAAGACGTGTATACAGTTAAACTTGCCTAAATCGAAGTCGAATAATTTGCAAGTCAAATTTATTTTTCATGCCATTTTGGTGTGTTTTCCACTAAATAACAATCTCTAATTCAAATCTTTTCTAAGTCGATTTTTTTAAAGTGCCACTTTGGATTCGACTTAGGCAAGTTTAACTGTATTCATTGTTTCGATTGTTACAAGAAGAAGCTACAGGGTCTTAAGCTATGTTCACACAATGGTCGGGTCTGGTGCCATTATCTCAAATGTTGCGTTCTCAGTTGCAGGAGTCGCATAATAAGATGGGGTTAGATTTTGTGCTCACGGTAGAATGGAAAAATTAATTGAACAATTTAAAAGGAAATACAAATGGCATTCGGATTTATCACTCTGTATCTGGTGAATGGATCCATTTAGACAAAATTCTACCTTGGCACTAAACCCATTTTTTATAATTCTATGTCTTTGCTGGTTAGGTGTGAACAAAGCTTTAGTCTAGCATAAGCTCTACTTTTAGCTTAAAAAAAGGACCTTTAATAGGTTTATAGGTATGTATGTGTATTGCAACAGCAAAATTATACATTCACAAATAAATATTTTATATTTACATTAAAAATAACTTACTTTAATTATTCTGTACAAAGAGGACGATTAAAAAAAGACTATTATTGTTTTTGAATTTTACAATTTTAGACCTGTTGTTATGTAATTAAAAACTGCTACCTTGGTCAGAAGTATTATCTAATGTTAACTCAAGTATAAAAGACTCCCAGGATGATAGCAAAAAATCTATAGGATACATTGAACTATAAAAGAGATGAGTGGGGACAGAAGCAGTGTCATATTTGGGGGAGAGGTTTATGGTTCTGCACCTGGTTGTGCCCCCAGCTGCTTGAACACCCACTTCAGATGTAGACAAAGCAGATTAATTAACCGACTTGTTAATCCCCCCACCCCTTCTGGATATACAACTGATAAGGTTACTAAACATGAATTTTGCCTCTTACTAAAACAGGTTAAGGATGTTGAACTGAGTGCTGAATATTTTTTAAACGATGGTGTAAAGTGGAGGAAACAAATGGGATGAGGTGTACTGAAAAAAAGTGAAAACAATAAGAGATACTTATACTGTATTAACACAAAATGAGGTTGTGGTGAACATTAGGTCCCTTAGTCGTCAAGGTTACGAAATACTGAATGAAGTTAAATTGAAAGAAACCAATCCACTTATAAGTATGCACCCCTGTATACAAACATAAAAATCATTTTGGCTTTGTAAAACTCAAAGATTTTTTTTTTTCAGTGAGCAAGGCAAAACATTTTTGTGAACAAATTTAATTGTTAAATCTGAATTAGTGCCTTCAATTTGGTTGAAGGAAAAGTCTGTTGAGGATTTAAATCGTCTATTTGTGAAAATACTGAAGATGCAGTGTTTCCCTACTGAGACAGAAGTCTGCACAACTTGAGCTCTCTTGAATTTACTATAACCTACCATAGTTATGTAAATAATAGGGGTGTTCCCACATACAGAAAAAATCGAGATTTGAAAATTGATTTTTGTGATCCAAAAATCATGTTTTTTAGCTAGCGTTCATTCACACGAAAGATGCCACATGCAACAGATTCACATACACACAGCACTTGGCAAAATGTTCATGATAATTCTGAAATTAGATCGCGATCGTTAGAGTTCTTGACATTTTTCCTTTTCATACATACACAAAAAAAATCGAAATGTTGTCACCATATAATAATGTAGTGTTCCAGTAGCATGACGTCATAAATTATACCCATGATT
Organism: Nesometra sesokonis; assembly: GCA_025631205.1. Classification (NCBI taxonomy): domain Eukaryota; kingdom Metazoa; phylum Echinodermata; class Crinoidea; order Comatulida; family Antedonidae; genus Nesometra; species Nesometra sesokonis. The sequence goes on along the minus strand of JAOTQE010058218.1, from coordinate 13,775 downwards.
CCATGCCTCCCCCTTGTTGTTGAGCACTGAGTTTTTGTGAAATAAAAGTAAAGTTGTTGATGTTATAATCACATATTTATAATTATTTACTGTCAGCATGAGTACTAATCCTACAGGTTATGGGCCCAGTAGGTTCCAAAGGCTGCTATTCAGTGGAGATCCAGAAGATTATGAGATATGGGGAACAAATTTATGGCTTATTTGGTGACCAAACAACTCGAGAAGTATGTAATATCGGATGCACCAACAACACCTGAAGAGCTGGTGACGGAATACGTGGCTAAAAACCATGAGGCCTACGCCGAACTCGTGCAATGTTTTGACGACAAAAGTTTGAGTCTAATAATAATGAGGGAAGCCAACAACAACGGTAAGAGAGCAATTAACATATTAAGAGAACACTATCAAGGAAACACAAAACCATGCATTGTTTCGCTATACATGAAGTTAATAAACATTCAGATTGAAAAAGGGGAAAGCGTAACCGAATACATCATAAGAGCGGAGAAAATAATCGGTGCAATGGAGAGAGCTAAGGAAGCCCCCGGCGAAAAACTTTTAATATCTAACTATTAAAGGGACTGACACCAAAGAAATTTAAACAATTTTCTATCCACATTACTCAATCGACCGAAGATATCTCGCTCACCAAATTTAAAATTGCTTTGAAAAATTTTGAGGAGACTGAAAATTTTGAATCAAATGAACAAGCAGAAGAGGATGCTACTATGAAAACAAATTTATGGGTGTGGATCAACTAAACACCTAGTAAAACAGTGCGACACAGAAAAGAGTACAGTAAATATCACAAAGGAGAAAAACACCTTGAAAAGGACTGTAACCGACACAACAAATCCAAAGCAAACTAAGCACCGAGCAGTTATGGTGATGAGCCAGGTGAAAACCACACATTCCATTTTCGAATCAATGATAACAAGAAACTTGATGCTGGTTTGATCGTAGATACGGGGGCGACATCACATGCACTCAATAAAGACACCTCCATTAGAACCAATTCAAAGTTTAAGCTGACTCACCTCTGTATCGAACTTGCGGATGGGACCAAGATGTATGAGAGCGCTACCAAGCGAGGAGATGCAAAAATCCATCTGATTGATAATCAAGGCAAATGTGTTGAAGCCATTTTAAAAGACGCCTTATACTGTCCGACATACCCACAAAGTATATTTAGTGTGAAAAAAGCAACTGAGAATGGTGTGGAGTTAGCATTCACGAGAGAAAATAGTTGGATAAAAAAAGAAGGAACAACCTTTGACCTGGAAGTGATAAATGGACTTTATCGTCTAAAAGTATATGAAAACGATCAAATAAACTTATCTATTGATCACTGGCATAAAGTAATGGGACAATGTAATAAACATGACCTAATTGCTCTTGAAAGTGTTGTAAGTGGGATGCATATTGATAAAAGGTTAGGGAATGTTGAGCCAACATGTCATGCATGTATTAATGGGAAGTTTACAAATAATCGAAATAGAGAACCTGGCAAAAGGGCAACCCAACCTAGCATTAATACACACGGACATGGCAGTGCCTATCGACCCTATTGGGAAAGATGGGTTTAAATATGTAATTTCCTTTGTGGATGATATTTCATGTTTTGTATTTATTTATCTCCTCAGATCAAACAGTGATGACAAGATAGCATTAACTCAGTTCCTGGCTGACTGCTGTCCCATTGGGCAAATCAAGTGACTAAGATGTGATAATGGTGGTGAATTTACCAGTCAAGAATTTATAAAAATCCTACGAAACAAAGGAATAAATAGGAATAAAGCAAGAATTCTCATCACCCCAATCCCCACACCAAAACGGGACTGCAGAAAAGTATTGGTGCACTCTATTTGAAATGGCAAGGTGTCTCCTATTTGAGGCAAACCTCCCTAAGCATCTTTGGACATATGCTGTCAAAACAGGTCTCTATATAAGAAATCGGTGCTTTAATAACAGGATAAAGAAAACCCCATTTGAAGCTTTCACAAAAACAAACCCAACAGCAAAAATGAAAATTTTTGGTTCTCCATGTTATGGCTATGTTCATGGTACAGTACTAAGAAATTGGATGAAATGGCAAAACAAGGTATATTTGTTGGTTATGATCCCAAAAGTCCAGCCTACCTTGTATATTACCCTGAAGAGGGCAAGGTACAAAGATCAAGACTAGTTAAAATGAACTCAAGAACCACTGACTGTCAGAAGACAAACATTAGACAACTATGACATTGATGATGAAGTTGAAACGCAAGCCCCAAAACAAATTGAAGTTGAGATGCCTTCCCCAACCCAAAGTGAATCTGAAATTGATGAAAATACACAAAATAATCAAGACACAGATAAGATTGATTCAAGGGAGGGGGAAGAAATTAATCCAACAAACAGATACCCCCAAAGAAACAGGATGCCGCCAAAATACTTGGAAAATTATGACACAAATTATGAGGACTAAATCTGTAAATCTAAATAAATATTTGGGAAAATACCAGTCACCTATAATGAAGCAATATCTTCAAAACAATCTGTAAACTGGAAAATGGCTATGGACAAAGAAATAAAAGCTCTCAATGAAAATGGAACCTTTAAATTGACTAGTTCACCAAGCGGTAAGAATGTTGTTGGGAGGAAATGGGTGTTTAATATTAAGGTAGCAAGTCTTATAAAGCCTGTTATGTTGCCAAGGGTTACAGTCAGGTTAAAGGGGAAGATTATTTTGAGACATTTTCTCCCACAGCCAATTTAACATTTATACGTGTGCTAATACAAATTGCAGCTCAGAAAAATTCAATTGTACATCAAATGGATGTAAGCACTGCCTATTTAAATGCCAAAAATAGATGCAGACATTTATGTGCGGCAACCTGAAGGGTATGAGAACCAATCCGAGAATGGTGGTGAACTTGTTTGGAAGTTAAAAACATCACTTTATGGCCTAAAGTAGTCAGGCAGGAACTGGAATCAACTCCAACTCCGCCTCCAATGAACATGTTTTGAACGATTTTAAAGACAGTATGAAAAATAATTTAAAATAAAAGATTTAAACAATGTTTCCTATTTCCTAGGTTTAGATTTTGTGCAAATCAAGAATAAAATCACAATGGCACAAGCAGATGTTATGAAACTTTTGGAGAAATTTTCAATGTTAGATTGCAAACCTAGGACTACCCAATGTGAAACCAAGATTGATAATAACAACCAACCAGAAAAGGTTGATCCCAACAAATTTAGGGAGATAGTGGGCAGTCTTATATATCTAGTCATGTGTACCAGACCTGATATTGCGTGGGTAGTTGGCAAGTTGTCTCAGGATTTGACTGAACCCAAAGTAGGAAGACCTTATCACAGCTAAGCATGTACTTAGATATCTAAAGGGTACTATTGATTACCAACTTGTCTATGTGAAGTCCCCGAACTCTGGTCTATTTAAGTTAACAGGGTACAGTGACTCTGATTGGACAAATTCTAATGACCGAAAAAGTACTACGGGTTATTGCTTCTTTTTAAATGAGGGCAGCTCACCTATTTCATGAAAAAGTAAGCGCCAGCCCACCATTGCTCTTTCAACATACGAGGCCGAATATATGTCCTTGGGATCTACAACCCAAGAGGCTCTCTATCTTGTACAACTATTGAAAGGATTTTCAGATCAAGAGGTGTCAGATGGCGTATTGACTATGGGGGATAACCAAGGGGCCATTGCCCTATGTAGAGATCTACTTTATCGTCAGCAATCAAAGCAAATTAATATCAAATACCATTTCATTAGAAAAGTGTTGAAAGATGGCATAATTGATTTGCAATATTGCCCTACAGATGATATGATTGCTGATGTATTAACCAAACCCGTCTCAAAATGTAAACTTGAAAGGTTTGTTTGGTAATTAGTATGTTTAAGCGGTATATTGATTGATACACTTTAGAGTATGTTTTGAGATTTATAGAAAGATTGTTAAATTATGAGCTGAAGGGGGTGTGCTGTTGTCACCATATCCTAATGTGGTGTTCCAGTTGCATGACGTCATGAATTATACCCATGATTCCATGCCTCCCCCTTGTTGTTGAGCAATGAGTTTTTGAGAACTAAAAGTAAAGTTGTTGACGTTATAATCACGTATTTATAATTATTTACTAATCCTACATGAGTACTAATCCTACATTTATCACAATGCAAAAATCAATTTTTTAAATCTCGATTTTTTTCTGCGTATACTCTGGGCATATTCTTGCTATTTAACTTGGTTCTTAGCTATTCCTTATATAGAATATTCCACTTGAATTTTTTTTTAGGTTTTATTTGGCAAATTTGTTTTTTTTTTTATTTTAAAGTCTTATAACAATGGTTAATTGGATTAATTTCCACTTGATCGCTTAGCTTTACAGTATATTTCTATCCTTTATAAACATTTATGACGATAAGTCAGTGAGGTGGCTAATATAAGATTACCCTACATTTCTTTGAGAACAGGGTAAAATTTATCAAACTATCTAATGGGAATGTACACGTAATGAAAATTTAGTTTAGAGAGTCAAGTCAATATATGTGAGGCCTCCCAACAAAACGAGTCTCTTGGTAGGAAAATCCAATTGAGTTATTGGTAACATCTAATAGACCACAATATAAGGTGCAATCTACATTTTAAATAACATTTACTGGATAATTAGATCCCAAGATATGAGCATTTGAAATTTTCATGTATGGAATTATGGTTCTGAGAAAAAAATAAAGCAATCTAAAAATAAACAAGTAAAAGACTAAAAATCTCAGAAAATCGGACACTTTCCTGCATGAAAACCATAGTACTCATAAATTGATTAAAACTAAATTTCTCAAAAATTTGACTTCAACCTATTTTGGTGATTATCTCAATTTGATCCCACCTACGATGCAACTCATTTTGTGGTGAGACCTCACATATGTGTACATTGCTTTTATGATATTTTGAACTTTAAGATCCGGTTTAGTGTGAAATTTGGTCTTCCAGAGGATCAGTTTTGGGAGAACTGAGTGTACCTTCACTCACCTAGAGTCACATGGCTTAACAGAAAGGTTCATTATTGTCTGCACAATAAATAACTTTGTTGTGAACATCATGAACAATTCATTTTTATACCAATGTTCACATGAGTAAGGGTTACATGATTTGAATTATTTCATTAAACAATAAACATGTAACGTTTGCGGTACACCACGTATGTAGTTAAAAGCTACTCAATGTTTCGATCGATGTGCTTCGATTGTCCTCAGGCGTGAGAGTGCAGATAGTCCAATGAGCCTCATTGGACTATCTGCACTCTCATGCCTGAGGACGATCGAAGCACATCGATCGAAACATAGAGTAGCTTTTAACTACATACGTGGTGTACCGCAAACGTTACATGTTTATTAATATCTCACCATGCAAACCTTCAAGCAATATTTGAATTATTTGATTTTTCAAACATATATTTTATCCTTGAGTAGAAGGTCCCAGTTTATTTGTGATGTAAATACTTCCCTATCTAACCAGATCTCATAAAATCTCTTGAATTCTTCACTAAGATCCATTTCCTGCCCTAGAACGCTCTGTAAGTTGTTATCGACTGGTTGGAACTCAGGGTCTTTGCCGGAATCTGTGTCGTAGCGTCTTGAGTTAAAACGGTCAACGCATGCCCTCAGTGCACACTCTTCTGCTTGGAAATCCCATGGGCGGGCATCCATATCTATAATAATAAAACATTAATTTCTGATATGATTGTGATTCTTAGTAGAATTTTATATTTTCCTTGTTATTTTTAACTCATACACTCAATTCAACATCTGGTTGTTCACTATCCCAGATTTGTTTTAATTTGATTTTATAAAGATACAGAGAAAGTTTGATTAACACCTTTTCTATGATAACCATTTTTTTCCACATAAATAAATTAAACATTTTGGCTGGCATCTTTGAAACAGACTAACTTTAGTTCAGGACTAAATTCAGATTTAATCACACATGCTACTCTCAAAGCTGAATAACTTTTGTCCAGACATAAACAATAGACTAAAGCATTCTAAATATGATTTGCAGAGGAAGCAGGTTTATGGATAGTCCAGGACCAACTAGTGCCGTTTTAAGGTTAGTTTTGAGTAACTTTTGAGAATACCAGAATTTAGCTTTAAACTGGATTGATTGCCCTGGATAAACCTAGAAATATAGTTTTCTTCCATGAAAATAGGTAGGACAGAAAAACTGTGTGACCCAGGACAGTTTCTACAGTATTTTAAAGGATTAATATTTATAACTGCACAATAAACAATGCGGGACTTTTAATGACATGGTACATGTACAAATTAACCCAACTATAAGCTTTAATTTATACAGTCAATTCTTTCAAAACTGGCCAGAATTTAGAGTGTCCACTTTGTACAAATTTCCTAACACTTTGCTTTAGAGAAGGTTAAGTTTACCTATACAGTAGAACCTCGATTTACATACTGACCAGAAAAAGTATGTAAATCTGAGAGTTTGTAAAATTGAGTGTTTTTATGTTTGTTCCTTACTTATTGCCTCCTTTAGTCACTACTACTTAGATTTTCAATATATTAAGTCTATATACTGTAATAACTAATTTTAACACATTTTACAACATATCCTGTTAAAGTCAATGTCCAAAGCTTATATATTACAATTTTAGCTGATTTTCGGCATATGTAAAATTGAGGGTTCATAAAATTTATGTATGTAAAATAGAGGTTCCACTGTATTTGCATAGGTTTTATGATTTTAGTACTTAAAAAAAGTTCCGGTTTTAAGCGTGACATTTGTTTTTTTTTTCGTAAAGTTGGTTTTGGAAAGTTTACTGTATTATAAGCTATAACGAAGAATAACACATCACCCACATTGTCCACATATAGACAAATAACACTCCCAAAATTCAAAAACAAACTCACCATTGCCATATGCCCAATCATCATTCAGCCGATGTCGAACCTTCTGGTATATTGCTGACATCGTCCTCATGTTGCTTTTACGCCACTGTCGACCTAGGTACTTAGTCTGTACCTTGAGTAACTTAAGAACGTACAATTGCATCATTGCTTGCTTCACTTTTAATGCACGTTTGAGAATCGGCGCTGACTTGAATACAACTAACATCTAGATTTTGAATGAAAGTACACAGATTTAATTTGAATATGTGGCAGAGCCAAGCCAAATGAGACATAAGTCGCAAATGCTAGTTTTCCAGAAAAGGCAGAAATTTAAAAATGGTCAATTTTTAAAAATTTTATTTATTTAAAAAAATATACAGTTCATGCATTCAACTTTCATACTACCTTAATTTTTTTTAGATATATGAACAAAAATGTTTTTAAAATGCAATTTAAAATGCCCTTGCTTATGTAATGTATACAGATAAACAATTTTCAAATGCAGTTTTCTCAAAACTTACATTTTGAATGCTCGTAATTCGATTGTTCATAACTTCGCAAGGAAACATCTTACGAGACTGATTTTTTTTGCATGTTAAAGATAATAATGTGTAGTTTTATAATCCATAAAAACCTCAATTTTCAATTTTCCAACTTATGTCTCATTTGGCATGGCTCTGCCACATATGTATCCGGGCATTTACAAAATTATTGACATTTTTGTCAGGAAGTTATTTGTATGGTGTGCTTAACACTATAGTGTAAATTGAAGGGACATGTAGAGCACACATATTTAAAAATCTACGAAAATATAAAAATATCCACTAATATTATAACACACCAATGACACAAATGTAAAAATTATGACCAAGGTCATAACACATCAATAAAAATGTAAAATCAACCACTAATGCCATAACAGATAAACAGGAAATGTAAAAATAACTACTAATGTCATAACACACAAATGTTAAAATAACCACTCAAACCATAAATGTCAATGAAAAAATTATAATTTTTCCAATGTCATAATATATTAATATCAAATGTAAACATTTCCATTTTATGTTATATTATTTTGTTTAAAGATAAATATCTACAAATGTACAATCAGGGAACTGTTAAATTACATGGAAAACTCTCGAATTAACGAGCCATGTTAATCCAATTAACTCTCTATTCTACGCTATTGTTTTGGCTAATAAACAACCCGCTGTGTCCATCCCTTTGATCCTTTGGAAAAAAATTGAAAATATCGCCCTCAACGTGAACTTTGGTTCTTAGACATTACTCCTGCCATTTATTTTTTATATTTATTTTTTTTTTAAACAAAGTACAGTAATAAACTGCATAACAACCGATTTGAGACTACGCTGGAAAAGCGTTCTGAGTTGTATTTCTTCTAGTTTTTTGCAGAATTCTAGATTTATAAGCTAATTTTCGGTAAGTATGTAGTGTAATTATCCGTATCTACATACATTTTAAGACTCCCATTATAAAAAATGCCACAGATGGCCACAGATCTGGTTTAGAAATTGGGAAAGAGTAACTTTCCATCTTCAATATGCTCGTGTTCTCATGAGCGAACAATTGCGAGCACCAAGATATTTCGCTTATTGCAGAACCTATTTTTCGATTCGGACTCGGGCTAAGTCCGGTCATCTCGTATCTCGTGTCAATTAAACCAGGGAGTATGACTGCAAAATGTATGTCGTAAGACTCTGGCAGATATCGAGATATGTTTTCTGGCATTAATATATAATCGTGATGATAGGCATGCAAAGCCTAAACTAGTCTAGTACTACTACCCCATACTAAGTAGGCCTAGGCCTATATTGGATGCAATTTTTCTAGGCCTAGGTACGCAAGCCCCTACCTAGGGTTTTAGGCCTAGGCTTGGGAACTCCTACCTATCGGATCCGGCCTGTCATCAGGAAACAGTGACATTTCATTTCAATGTTCCATGCTTTTATAATGGAGAGACAAAAATTTAAATGTAATTTAACTGTTCCCTGGTACAATTGTCACTGACATGTTATGACATTGGTGGTTATTTTATATTTGTCATTGACATGCTATTACATTTGTGTTTTTTTACATTTGTCGTTGAGGTATTATGATATAACTGGTTATTTTTACATTTGTTGTTAACGTGTTATGATATTAGTGGATATTTTCACATTTTTGTAGATTTTTATATATGTGGGCTATACAGAAGCTCTTATAGAAATTGAGGAGTTAGAGAATCTGAGAACGATCAACAATGCTATAGAAGCATAGTTAAAAATAAATCGTATAGGGCAGAATACGATATTTACTTTGGTGAATGTTGGCTCAAAATTGAAGATCACTGGGGGTGTTAGTAAAATTATGAATTGTGGCCTCAGTAAAAATTTGGTACTACAGTATTCCTTGACTTACCATTGTTCTAGAGTGTTTCCATTTGGTTAATTTATTAAGAATTCTGAGTAAATTGATGCAAGAAAACAAATTCCTCCAACAATATGGAATATTATCACCAGCTTCCTGGAAAGAAAAAATACATGTTTTTCATGAGTACACATACAACAGTCAAATAAGGATGGTGTTTCCAAAAACATGACCAAGCCAATTATCTTGAACATCTATTTGCCATTGTTATTCTTACTTCCATATCTCCCAACCAAATATTTGTAAGGAATACTTATATTTTATCTTGAAAATTGGAAGGAATACACTGATTTATACTGATATTGAACTATAGCAATTTAAAAATGGTCAAATCAGACAATGTTTAATAAAAGGTACCACAAACAAATATTGATTTATTAAATTTCTGACTGCCTGAGTACGATTTTCGAAAAAAAAAAAAATCTGTGCTAGAGCAACACAAACTTTTTTAGGCCTAATAGATTTTATTTAAAAACTGCTACTAATATTAACACATTCAGATACAAAGCATCATTCACCGACTGATGTAAAATTTATTTTTAGATGTAGACAGCTCAAACACACTGTGAGTAAAAAAATCACCTACCAAAGGACGCAAAGAAGAATGACAACAGGGGCGGATTGCTATAAGAAGTTTTAGACAATAATGTTAAAACCGTCTATAATTGTGACGTTACACACGGTCTTTAATTATAGACCATTGCTACAACGTGGTCTTAGCAGTATTAAAATTTAAAGCCTACTCAGAGCATGTTTTAAATGGTCTTAAATCACTTTCAACATGGCATTAACATTATTTGAGCTTTACTTGAGCTTGAACTGACTGTTTTAAAAAATGCTATAAATATAACTGTTTATTCATGCACCATATCATGAAGTTACAAACTTGTATAACGTTTTTGTTAAAAAAATAAAATTACTGTTACTATGGAGTGTTTGTTTGAGATTAAATACTCAATGCGGTCTTAGCAAAGACTTTTTTATAGCAATGGTCTAACTGGAATGACTTTGCTAACACCATCTATATGTTAAAGCTGGCTTTATTCTGTAAGTTAACACCCCCAGTTAAGACTGTTTTATAGGAATCCGCCCCAGTTCTTAAACCAATACTAACCTGCCATATCTAACAAAATACTTACTAAACTATCTGCAGTCAACTCTGGCTGATCTCCAATCACACATGATGGAAAATCTATTGCTGGTATACTAAAAAAAAAATGTTTTAACATCAATATTTAATAAATAACAGGTATGACATCATTAGACTTGGATGGCAAAAGTAAATCGCTTGGATTAAATCTTTGATTCACAAAAATAGTGAGCTATCGGCTTTGGCAGAGAAGACAATGATGATGCTGCCTCTGCCACCATCATTACTTCTATTTACATAAACAAGATAATAAACGTCTATCATATTTCAGATACTGTATATGAAAGAACAGTTCAAACATTTTTATGAATCACGGACTTAAATTCAATTATTAACAGTAAAATTTATTAAAAGTTATAATTATTTCTCACACTCCCCCAAAAGTGACAACATTTTTTGAACCATTCATTTTGTTGAGTTTTCTGAAGAGCTTTGTTTAAAAAAAGTCATTTGTGTTTCCTAAGAAAAAAAATTATCTAATAAATTATCGCAATAAAAATGATCAGATAAAAGTTCTGCAGAAACGGGTGTTTAAAATCTATTCTGACTATTCTAATTATCCGATTCTATTCCAATAATTATCCGATAATTGATCTATGTGATGGTTTTTTTTACCTTTGACATGGAGTTAAACTTGATCTGGTTTTTGTGACGATTCATCATGGTGCCACCTGGGTAACAGGTGAGAAAAAGGGAAATCGCCAAAAAATCACCGAAAGTTAGTAGATTCACAATGCATGGTCTGCATTGAGTTTGTGCAGTCCCTTTTTAAAAATTGACTGAAAATTGAAAATCCTGCAGAAAAACGACTATTACCTATATTTACATTGATTTAAAAAATGGTCTGATTTATTGTTTCAGCTTTAAACAAAAATGAACTCTGACATTCTGTAGCAAAAATATATCTAAAATAAATTTGTAAAATGTACCTGTTTTTGGCTCCAATATATGCAAGTATGTTCTGATTAAAAAACTTCAGAACAAGTGGAATACAGTTGGCAAATACTAAGTGCTGACTCATAAATTCAAACTGAAAGAAAGACAATCAGTAAAAAAATTAATCAATTAAATTGAACACCAAGCAATAATTTAACCATTAATGTGTTATTACCCTATGAAGTAAAAACATTTAACAGAATTTATTTGTTCTTAACTAAATCAATTTGGTTTATGACAAAATAAATTTGAACATGGCAATATCATTTTGTTCACAACATTATCATTTTGGTCACTGCACTTTGAATTTTGCAAGCCAAGTAGGACTATTGTGCATGTGCTCCTTGAATAATGCCGTCAACCCAGCCTATGATCACTTCAGTTGCACATTTAAACCAGTCAAATGGATATTGCCATCTTCAAATAGATTTTTTTGTGAAGCAAATTTATTTTGTCGTAAAATAATTTGATTATGCCGTGAACCAAATTGATATTGCAGTGATCAATTGGTAAATTCATGTTGAAGTTTATTTTATCATGAACTAAATTGATAGTGGTGTGATCAAACTGAAAATTTTGTGATTAAATTGATATTGCCGTAAAGCAAAATGATATTATTGTAGTTAAACCAAATTGATTTTCCTGTGAACGTATGGGCCACCGTACTAAACAAAACTAAAAAAAAACCTTTTTGTTGCCCAAACATTTTTAAAAAAATTGGAGTTGATTGTTTGAATATTTTTAGGTGTCACCTTTTACTTCATTTTCAGCAATTTGAACTCTTATACTCTATTTTTTGAGTAACTTTATTTAAGCATATCTTATAATTTTTGGAATAACATTATGTGTTTATTACAACTTTTGAAATAATTTTTAGCCAAAAAGCCTGCTAAACAGTTATGAAAAATATGAAAGTTAGATAAAGACAAAAAAGACCAACTATGATTTTCAAGATTTTGGATCATTAGGCTTGGGCAACATGAAAGAATGTTTTTTTTATGTCGTCTCAAACCCCGGACCTTGTGACTGGAAGGCAAGCATTCTAACCACCAAGAAACAGTGTCACTCTTTATATATTAAATATAGGTAGATACTGAACTGATCTTGCTTACCTGATAAACATGATTAAGTTTGAAATGTTTGAGAAGTAACAACAGAAGTCCCGATATAGCTTTCACTATTATCTCTTTGTGTCTATTCACATCCACTCCAAGTTTCATGGATTGTAATACTGTCATTCTAAAAGATAAAAAAATGATCATAAAAAAACTATCAGCTGAGTGAAGCCTTTTGTATTTATAATATTGTGCTGTGCATTATATATGGACAATTATCTCTTTCTTAAATGCCACAGTATTGGCTTTTCAGACAAAAACAATTTCAATCTAAACCAGCAGCAGAAACTTGCCAAATTACAGGATAATTCTTACATGCTTAACTAAGGCTTATTACGTGGCTTAGGTACTGGAATTGTTTCATCATGAGAATAATCCTAGTGTTTTGTCAGGATTGAACTGGGGCCTCTGGTCTGGTAGGCAACAACGACAACCACCAACCTACAGCACCACTTCTGTTATTCACATTCCAGATTACTTTTATTTTTTTTTAAATTTTGATTTTATTTTTTTCTGTTTTGTGAGACACCATAAGATAACCCACGAAAGTCTGAGGACTTATTTCCAATGGGGTCCTTCTGATGCTGATTGGGCAGTACATCGGGAGACAACCCCCTACTCTTTTTTGAAGAGTGCACTGCATACTTTAACATACACATGAGCCATGTTGTACACGGAACCAACAGCTTAACGTCTCATCTGAAAGATGGTGCGCTATTAATTTGTATTTCGCTCCTTCAGCCTAAACACAAGGAGAGTGGCGTGGCATTTGATCAAACCGGGACCAGTGAGTATCCACAGTTAAATGCACAGAACAATGATTTCCACTAGCTTAACCAACTGAGCTAAATGCCACTTCAATAAAATTCTATTTTCTTAAGCAATACATGGATAAAAAATTCACATTAAAACACACATAATAAGATAAATGTGGCAGAGCCAAACCAAATGGGGTATAAGTTGAAAAATTAAAAATTGACTTATTTTATTAAAGATTATGAAACTACACATTATTATTATCCTTAACATGAAAAAAAAAAACAGTTTCCTACAAGGTTCCTTGCCAAGTTATGAACAATAAAAATTTGAACATTTTATATGTAAGTGTACGTTTATTATAAATAGACAATAGAAAAATAACGCTGATAAAATTTATGGATGAACGACGTTTCGACTCCATCATGGTGTCATTTTCAAGTTCTGATTAATTAAATTAGGATACTGTTAATTTATAGTA
>JAOTQE010058207.1:0-19266 GCA_025631205.1 Nesometra sesokonis | reverse complement strand
CCTTTTACAATATCCAGAATTTCATTTTCTGAAGTATTTAATAAAAACATTGAATCACCAATCCTTTTCCCCATATATATATATACATACTGTGATTCCACCTTCAACGTTAGTGGGCCTGTTTACTACTACATCACACACTGACCGATTCCATGTTAAAGGTTTTTGTTGGCTTATACTAGGGTATATGTCCACATCACATACTGGCTGTGATTTCATGTTTAAGGTTAGTGGGCTTGTCTACATCACATACTGATCACATTTTTAAATTAATTTTGAAATTACCTTGCTCATATTAAAATAACATCAAAAACAAATTGAGATTAGAAATTAGACTATTTAAAAATTGTTTAATAAACTGTTTCCATTGAAGAATGGCAAAATGCTATACGGGTTTGCATAGTCTTGGTTTAAGACGGTGATTCGGTTTAATTCGTGAAAGACGAATAAAAGGCACCCATTACGTTCCATAGCAGGTGGATCGTCATACCTATTAACGACAAACCTCACACCACTAAAACTTTATCATATGTTGGTGGCGCACTTCATTAAAAACTTAAAATAATATAATATACAGATTTGGAGCAAGTCTAGGGTTTGCAGTGTTCTCAAGTTTTTTTTTTAGTTTTTGTCATTCAACAGTGCAAAAGATGTGGTGAATATACAGTATTTTAAATACTCTAATATCTAGTTTCATGGTTATAATCAGTGGCTGATCCAAGGAAGGATGTAAGGTGTACATGTCCCGTTTTTCCCAAAATAATACTTTTGTAACCCTAAATTGTAAAACAGTACGATCACAAATCGCTGACACCTTTGCAACTGTGATCAAAGGAACAAGAAATTTTAGATTAAAACGAGTGATTTTTTTATGTAAAATTGAAATCTTGAATTTCTCCTATAACAATGTCCTGGATGGATCCAACACTGATAACTTATATATTTCAATAAAATAAGCAAGTTCGGGACATTGAACACCCACCTTCAGAGAAATTTAAGTAAAATGTCAGAACAGAAAAACAGAAACACCAAGTCAATCACTCCACAATAAAAAGCGTAAAATATGGGAAAGAAAGGTTTTTTGCTTGTCAAAATCTGATTGAGTTGTGCACCTCAATCCCCAATTTGTGGATACGCCTCCGCTGCACTGGTACTAAAGACAATTCCTGTCTTTTTATACAGAACATATAGGCTAGTCTTTATATCTATTACTTTAATACTAGTTTACTATACACCTCCTTTTACTTTTCTCCAACTACAAATATGTTAGACAAAGTTCTTGTAACCTGAATAGTTTCAACGATGTCTAGTACTTTACTTGCTTTAAAATCTTGAGTCTACAGTATTTGCTTTTCAAACATTTGTTTTGTTGAACTGCAACTAGTTGTGCACATATATAATAATGGAATGAACTGGAAAACAAAAGCCTGAATAATATAGTAGTTACACCTCTTGAAAGTGGATACCTGGGCAAAGTGTCCACTTATGAGAAGTGACCACCTGCGAAAAGTGTCCACTTATAAGAAGTGGCCACCTGCAAAAAGTGTTCACTTATAAGAAGTGGCCACCTGCGAAAAGTGTCCAGTTATGAGAAGGGGCCACCTGCGAAAAGTGTCCACTTGAGAAGTGGCCACTTATAAGAAGTTTGCTGCCAAACTTTTAAAGTCACAACTCTTGGAAAAAATAACACCCTCTAGGTCTACCATGTTAAATTACTAGGGAGATCTACCTAGAACCACAGATAACTACCTAGTAAGGTAGTTTATAATTACCCTGTCTGTTGATGTTATTTATGCCTTAAGGTTTATTCTAAATAATGGCTGTATTTTTCTATGTATACTTGTAGGACATTGCTGACCATATCCTTGGTTGTTTCCCTTGATATGGTAGTTTTTATAGGGTTAACCCTGTTAACTACCTACCTTGTCACTACCATTATCTACCATGTTAACAGAGTTATTTTTTCAAAGGGCATTCATGTCTAAAATTTCAGGGTCTTTTCAATACAGATGTCCTCTATATTATCTAGACACCACATTTATATTTTATTAAATATTATTTTCTTATGAGAGGTACCAAATGCACTTTAATATTAGATAGGAAAAACAATGAGGCTTTTGAATGAGTGGACATTATGGTAGGTGTCCGCTTATAAGAGTTGTTGACACATGGAGGTTCAACTGACTTTGCAGTTTTCTGGGATCTGCCCAGGTCCGGGTGGTTGCCGGTTTTATTTTGACGAGCACAAAAACAAAGAAAAAAAAGGCTATTTCCCTATTTTGGTGATCTGGTACCGTTTTAGAATTTTGGACACGGTGCTCCTAATATAAGGGGGGAGGGCACAACTACCCAAAAAGGCACCCATTGCATTCCATAGCAAGTGGATTGCCTTACATTTCTGATGTTTGAATATTAACGAAAAAACCTCACACCACTAAAACTTCATCATCCACTGGTGGCGCATTTCATTAAACACTTAAAATATAATACACAGACTTGGGGCAAGTCTAAGGATATAAAGTACTAAACCGGACTAATTTTAAGTCCCAAAATCGGAAAATCAATGTAAACACAGGTAAACTTGACTCCTCTACTGAACATCAGAAAAAATGAACAAAATGTGCAGTCCAAAGTGTAGTAGGTTTTGAGAGAGATAATTGAAATTAATAACGAACGATTATTAAAAGTACTGTCTTGAAGGCTAGATAAAGAAACCGCCTAGTGTGAAATAAGTTTTGCTATCATTTGCATTGTTTTAGATTTTTCTGAAAGAATATATTTTAGGCCCCATAAAAAAAATATTCAGTTTATCACTCCAGTGTGCATCTCTCTTGATTTTTTTAAAACTCCTTTTACTATTCAAATGATCGTTTTTTTCTGTCATATTCAGTTGAAATGCTCTAGATTTTCTTAAGATAAATTAGCCTAATATGAACAATTTACGAGCTCACAACGATGTACTCAAAAACAAAGGCATAGATCAATGGATATTCACTGTAGCCTGGCCGATTTTGTGCGAGTCTTTTGTGTAAGTCCCAAAATCGGAAAATCAATGTAAACACAGGTAAACTTGACTCCTCTACTGAACATCAGAAAAAATGAACAAAATGTGCAGTCCAAAGTGTAGTAGGTTTTGAGAGAGATAATTGAAATTAATAACGAACGATTATTAAAAGTACTGTCTTGAAGGCTAGATAAAGAAACCGCCTAGTGTGAAATAAGTTTTGCTATCATTTGCATTGTTTTAGATTTTTCTGAAAGAATATATTTTAGGCCCCATAAAAAAAATATTCAGTTTATCACTCCAGTGTGCATCTCTCTTGATTTTTTTAAAACTCCTTTTACTATTCAAATGATCGTTTTTTTCTGTCATATTCAGTTGAAATGCTCTAGATTTTCTTAAGATAAATTAGCCTAATATGAACAATTTACGAGCTCACAACGATGTACTCAAAAACAAAGGCATAGATCAATGGATATTCACTGTAGCCTGGCCGATTTTGTGCGAGTCTAAAATAATGAAAGATCTGGCCCACCACATTATCAGAGGGTCAGATGAAAAAAAAAACCAACCCTCATCGGTTTTTATGCTTTGGTAGGGTGATAAACTAATATTTTTTTTGGGCCTTATCATAAAATGTGTGTTAACTTCATGCAACCAGTACATACAAACAATTATTCTAGTTATTACATTGGTTCCAGTTTACAGTATTGGTCACGTGGCATTGGGTCAAAAAGATTGTACAATAAAGATCTAATGCACAATAACAAAATATTATTTAACATTTTTTCAACAAGAGTGATACGCACTGAGCAGGGGTGGATCCAGGGTTTACGAAAAAGGGTAGCGGCAGAAGGGGGAGTGCGCGCCTTTAGTGCAACTCCGTGGATAGTCCAGAATTACATCTTAAAAACGTATGCAACTATATCTTATTTTACTGTCTATTATTATACATACATTTTTTTTCTTATGTACTTTTATAAGATAACTTCTGCCACCAGAAGACGCAGAATTTCATTAATGTTTCGGTGGTCCCTAGTCTAAAGGACATAACCTTGTACCACTGAGTAATCTTTATGAATAAAAAAAAAACCAAGTGGCTATTGTTAGACCAGTCGTAATCACAATCCTGTAGGCTATTCTTACACCACTCTAAAACGCATGCGCAGTAGGTTTATTTTGGACATTGGCAAATTAAAACAAAACAATCGCGACCGTGTAGCCTAGGCTCACGCGGTGCAATCGCAAGTGATCAGTTTCGGGCGTGGCAATCCATAACCAAATTGGGTTGGGGAAAATAATAAAAGGCATCTAAATCAGTGTTTGCATGATTTGAAATTTCTCTCCTTTTGAAAATGTGTTGCCCATTTTGCGCCATACCATTGGATTTGTAACTGCTTTTAAGCAGGAACACTGTTCCACGGGGTGATTGGTAGCAAGCCGACGTTATATCCACAGACAGCAACTTGAGGCTCACTGCAAACTAATGATAGCCAAAATAATGAAAAAAATTACATAACTACGGTAGTGTAAATGATATCTTTATCGTGTAAATTGTTTTCACAATCCATCCTTGATGGCCACACCAGAAACCGCCGAAACTGACCATTTGTGATTGCACCGCGTGAATCTAGGCATAGGCTACACGGTCGTGATTGTTTTAATTTGACAATGTCCAAAATAAACCTAAGTGCGCATGCGTTTTAGAGTGGTGTAAGAATAGCCTACAGGATTGAGATTACGACTGGTGTAACAATAGCCACTGCGAAAAAAAAAACCCTGTTGATCCGCCCCGCTGGGCAGTAATCATTTAGTATAATACTTAATAGTACATCAGTACAAATCAAATCCTGGCATGTGCCAGCTTGTTGCATACATGTTTACTAGTTTTAGGACCCATAAAAAAATTATTAGTTTATCACCCTGCAAAAGCATTGCTTTTTTGACCGACCCATCAATTTTGTAATCGATATTGAGGTGGGCCAGAATGTCCGTCATTACTTTAGACCCACGCAGATATGACGCCCATTTAAAGAAAACAGCGCACGAGCATACAGCAAACAGCAATCTAGTTCTGTACATCCGTGTAAGCGCGAAAGCAATTTTGCAAGAATTGTTCATGTTAACTTATTTTAAGGAAATACATTTCAAGTGAATATGATGGAAAGAATGATCATTTGAAATAGTAAGATGACTACAAAAAAATATAAATTTCTCCAAAAGTGATGCACAGAGGGGTGATAAATTTATAATTTTTTTTTATGGAGCATTATCAAGTGTAGGAAGTAGTTCCAGGATAGAAAATAATACTGGATCAGAGACACAGTACGACTAGTATAAAACAAATATGAAATGTTCTATTCAATGTTATTTATCTTGTTAATGTTTATATTGTGTGCACTTTGTGTTATATTTATGTATATTTACATATTTTTATAAAAGTTTTAACGTGTAAATTAAATTATATATTTTTTTACAATTCTCGCCTGTAAGTGGGAACGTTTGTTCCTGTTGGTCGATTGTGAATAAATAAAAAAATAAAATAAAATGTTACTCGGCTATGACTCATCGAATAGAACATCCATTTTTCAGACCACCTGTTTAGTACCATCAATCTAAGACCTACAGTGGAACCTTGGTTTTACATACTGTATGGGACTAGAAAGGGTATATAAATCCAGGGGTTTGTAAAATTTGAGTACACTACTGCTCATTGTTTAGGCCTAGAGGGTTTTAAATATAGTAAATCTATAATTACTGGTTAATTTGAACACATTTAACAATATGTCCAGTTAAAATTTATGTTCTATTCTTAATACTTTACCATATTTAGTTAAGAGTATGAAAAATTTGGGGTCCATATAATTGAGGTACACTATGTAAAATCAAGGTTCCACTGTATTGAAAAGGTGTATACTGTATGATCAACGTATGTAACTCTTTAAAATGGTCACATTGACAACTTTGCCAGCTCACACAATTTAAAAAACTAACAACTGTGTCATCCTAAAATGTATACTATACTGTATGAAGAAGGACCAAAGCACCCAATAGGAGTTAACTTGATAATTAGTGCTTTTAGGTTACAACAGAGGAAGATAAATCTCTAAATAAAGACTTACATATGTAGATGTACAGTACTGTATTATGGAAGTCTGCTAATCGGTACTGTAAAGTATTCCTTAAAAAAATGTAATTCACAAAGTGTGACACATGTTAAAGTTACTCAACATCTTGCAGGGAAACCAGATAATAAATATGAAATGGCTGGTAAATCATTTTCCAGCACCTCCAGATCATCTTTTGCCTTGTCCTGAAGCTCTGCCACTACCACTCCATGGTCTTCCACCACCACCTCCTTTATTACAACCTCCAGACCCTCCTCCACCTTGTTTAGCACTACCACCTTTTCCACTACCAGCTGATCCTTTGCCACCACTACCACCTGCACCTTTTCCACTGCCTCCTGATCCTTTATTACCACCTCCAGAACCATGGTGGTTAGGACCTCCAGGTTTGTTTCCACCACTTCCTTTTCCACCACCACCAGTGCATTTTTGACTACCTCCTGGTCCTTTATTACCACCTCCAGAACCACATCCCCCACCATGTTTAGGACCTTCAGGTTTGTTTCCACTTGATCCTTTTCCACTACTTCCTGATCCCTTGCCACCACCACCACCAGTGCCCTTTCCACCACCTCCCGATCCTTTATTACCACCACCAGAACCACCTCCCCCACCATGTTTAGGACCTTCAGGTTTGTGTCCACTTGGTCCTTTTCCACTACCACCTGATCCCTTGCCGCCATCACCACCTCCCGATCCTTTATTACCACCTCCAGAACCACCTCCCTCACCAAGTTTAGGACCTTCAGGTTTGTTTCCACTTGATCCTTTTCCACTACCACCTGATCCCTTGCCACCACCACCACCAGTGCCTTTTCCACCAACTGCTGCTGATCCTTTATTACCACCACTACCTTGTTTAACACCTTCTGTTTTTTTTCCACTACCAGCTGATCCTTTTCCACCACCTCCGGATCCTTTATTACCACTGCTACAGCCTCCTAAACTACCTTGTTTATGACCTTCTGGTTTGTTTCTGTGTCGACCTTTTCCACTACCAGGTGATATTTTGCCACCAACTCCTTTTCCACCACCACCACCACCACCACCTGATCCTTTTTGGCCTGCTTCTAATCCTCTGTTATGTCCTCTTTGGTCAAACTTGGTGACAGTATTTTGTAGAACGCTATTCAAAAAAAGCAGCTGCTGGTTGAATTCAAGAAACTGGCTCTGGAACATACGTTCTAAAGCCTCGTCTGTTTTTCCACCACATCCTTTGCTAGCACCTCCATTTTCACTACCAGCTGAGCCCTTTCCACCACCACCTGATTGTCTCCCACCAAACACTGATCCTTTACTACCTTCTGATTTTTCTCCATCACCTTGTTTAGCATGTCCAGGTTTGTTTCCTCTATCTCCTGATCTGTTTCCACTACCTATCAATCCTTTTCCACCACCACCACTGCCTCCTGATTCTTTTCTTCTTGCTTCTAATCCTCTGTTGTGTCTTGTTTGTTCAACGTCTGTGACCATATGTGGTATAACACTACTATACAAAAAAGATAGTTGCTGGTACTTGGTAGCAAGAAGTTGGCTCTTGCATATACATTCCAAAGCCTCATCTGAATTTTGGAATGTTTTCAAAAAGTTGTAAACTCGATGAACAAATGGGCCATTAAACATTACAGAAACATCAAACATTGGAAGTGGAGAGGACAAAATTTTATTTAAAAGTGAAATGTACTTTAAAACACTTTGCCACTGAGCAAACATGTTGCTGGCATTCACATCAAATGTATCATCTCTTGGAACAAATTTAAGCCCAATCTCTCTGAATTTCTGAAGTATCATCCTGTCACCATCTTCCCTACCACAGTGAGTTTGTTCCTCATAAGACGTCTTTATGGTACTGCTTAGGAAGAATCCAAGAAGCAAAGCTAAAATGTGCCTCCAACATACTCCAGGTTCTGCATTTTTTATCCAATAAATCATGGATGCAATTGGCACCTGGAACTCTCGTTTAATGTTCTGCACATCATCTGCATTTAACAGTACAGAATTTAGAAATAATTGTTTGCTTTCAGCTTTATCAAGTTCTTCAATATTGTGGATACTATAATTTCTAGTGGGATGATATGATGGTGAAACCGGTTTACATTTAACATTACCGCCTTCTCTATCATACTCCTCAACAACAGAGGTTGTGCTACAGCTGTCTTTGAGGATAAAACCATAGATAGCTTGTCGTATTGGCAAACTGATTTTGTTTGCACTGATATGATGTGAACTCTCAATAAAGTTTCCCATAAAACATTTCTTGATCAAAACTGCATTCAGTACATCTGATGGTAGTAAGCCCCTGCGGAACTCTGTCACAAACCAGAGAGGAAGATCATGATTCTGCCAGAGTTCACACTCTTCTTGGTCTATTTCCTTAGTTTCAAAGAATGAAGCATATTCAGAAGTCCTGTTTGCATTGTACATTGCCATTGATGCTTGTATTTTCTCACGTAACTTTGCTCGGGGCTGATGGTGTTCAAACTTTAGAGATTCTTCTATAGCATCTTCAGGCATTTTAAATTTAGCAAGCCAATTTATCAAATCTTTTAATTTCTTACCTAAGAAACGATCAACATAATCATTTCCCTGTAATGTCCCCATAAGTGGAAGCAGGCTTTTCTTTAAACCGAAATGCTTACAGAATTTATCAACGTAATAGATTTTGCATTTGAGGAAAACAGAACTTTTTACATTCATATTTGAATTGTGCTGTAGGTATTTATAGTTAAAATCCTTTAAGTTGATAAAACCACCAGTGAGATCTGTTGCATAGAAATCACTATCATTTGAAAGAACAGGGCAGTTGTATGCATTTGCTAAAGAAGCAATCTCATCATCTGCTTCAAAATCACACTGAGCAAAGCAAACCTGATGATCAATTAGTGCCTGACGGAAAACATCAACTGCAAGAAACGGTAGTACAATTCCATGGCCATCATTAGCGATTGAAAGACCCATTCGTACACGATCTTTGTGCCGGTCTTTTATGGTACTGAACTTTTTTCCATCTGGGTCGATAGCACCATCCATTAGGATATATGGCTCAATACCGCATCTTCTGAGATTGCTAACAAACATCTGACAAATGGCATAGAAGGCAAGATTATCTCCACCATGTTTCATATCAAGGTTTTCAGATGTGTATAGATGATACAACAAGCTGTAACCATCAATTATCAGCTTGATATCGTGTAAATTACAACCCTCTAACAAAAAGCGATGCTCATCGATAAAGGTGGTTAGACCTTTAATGCCCATTTTTGGGTTGTTGTTAAATTACTGAGCGCCAGTTCATTGTTGTCTATTCCATTTCTGTAAAAAAAGACAAAAGAGAAAACAATTAAAATCTGTTTAATCTATGAATACTGCATGTTGTCCATAATAAAATAGTTTGCAGGACAAATATTTTGGCCTTGCAAAAGAAACATTACCATTTTAACATGTTTATGATGGAATTTTGTTAATAATGTTAAGGCAGGCTAGTGTGTGAGGCTTCACAATGTGCGTTCCATCGTCAGTTTTTCTATATTTTCAGAGATTATAGATACTTCATTGGATTTTCCTTTGTGATTTTTAAATCTACCAGTAGCACCAAGTCTCATGCATAGGCTCGAGGTTTTTGATTTCATGCCATATATTACACCCCATCTGTTGTTTTATCAGGGCTCATTTAGAGGGGGGGATGCAACCGGCGCGCGCCTCCTCTAATATCGTCAAAAGTACTTATGTGCCCCATCTACTTATCCAATTAATGTCTTATTAAGCAGGGGCGGATATAGAGGAGGCGCATCTGGCGCGCTTCCTCTAATATCGTCAAAAAACATGCGCGCCTCCTCTTTTTTTACGTGCGCCGCCTCTAAAACGTTCCCTCAATAATAAAATACATGCAAACTGCATACAACTACAGATAAGTTGAGTTTGTAACACTGGATGTACACGCACGCCCACCCGGCCGTACACGCACGCCCACCCGGCCATGCCCGGCCGGAAATATTGTGCCCACTCTTTTACTCGATCCTGGATCCGCCCCTGTTTATGAAGGTATTTTTTTAGTTATTTGTAAAATTCCCCTGGTTTTCATCAGAGGGAGGGCTAGGGGGCTACGTACAGTCCCCTCCCCACCCTGTTTCCACCACTCCCAATCAGGGAGAAATTGTTGGTTTGTCCGGGACAAACCTGCTTTGTAGCCTGGTATGATTGCCAAGGTCCAGGCGAGTCCCCAATCATATCAAATGACCTAAAAAAGAGCACGCAAAATACGGAAATACACCATTTTTTTCTTCTCAAATTGAAAACCAGGAACACGCAAACCTCAACCATGTCCAACCTGTCGGGGTGCCCTCCCTGTCGGGGATGTCCTGGCGCCGCCACTGGTCTCCATGCTCACTTTTTATGCACCACATCTGCGATAAACATTTGTCCATCTGGAAGCGGGCCTGTATGGTAAAACCGGCCTGTACGGTGATCCTTACATTGCGTCATTCTACCTGTTGAAAAGTTACCATATGGCATATGTATGGATTTAGGTTTACCTTATATATGGCTAGGCCAGATAAAAAAAACGACATTATTAATTGGTTTCCCTATTAATTTACCCGCAGAACAGTTAACAAGCCAAAAATGAACGCAGTATTCAATTCAATAATGTATCACTCACTTTTGTAATGAATGCCAATGAATAAATTAATTATTTTCAATACAAGGCAGTTCTGTACAAATAAATGTATAATCAATATAGGCTAGCTTATCAGCAGTCAAAATCAAACACCTGCTGAGATCAAACAACAATCAATACAACACTGTGCAGCCTACACTGTATTGTAGCACTGATGAGCGAGATCTAACGAGTCGAAAAGACCTGGTGGACTGTTCTATTTTAGTAGCGTTATGTTATTTAAAAGGTAGTTTTAATATAATATTTTATTTCAGAAACAACTGATAGAAAATACAAACTAAATACTTTAAGAAATATGATATAATACGGCTATACCAATTAATTTAAAAGAAAAGCTAATTGAAAATATAACATCTCTTGTTATGTGTAATTCCCCACCATAAAATGGTATCGTTATCGCTGTTGACATGTAGATTTTTAATAAAGTGTTGTTTGGAAGTTCATTTGAAATTGAAAATATTATTAACAGCAGAATTATATTAAAATAATAGAATATTGTATAAATGTTAATATAATTTATTTGAGCATTGCAGTGTGAATATTTTTATAATATGATAAATTTATGAATATAAAAATAATTAGTTACCTTTATTTATTTTGAACAACTTCCTTGTTTCGGTTTTGTTTGTGTGACCTTTTGTTTTTCTACCTCGAACTGTCTCGATAAGTAGCTGGGTAATTATTGTATTATTTTTGTTTAAAAAAAAACATTGATATATGCCTACATTAACTGACACTAATGCACTTTTTTAATTAATCATACTTAGTGAGGTGGATGCGTAATGCCTAGGCCTAGGTAATCCGCATCGAAAAACCTCTGCCACCATGCATACACATGCGGGACTAGGCCTATAGGCTAGAGCGACCCTGAAAGCAAGCTGCTTTGAACAAGGTCATTGAGCCTAGCCTACTGCCAGTTTTTATAGGGTAGACCAACCGGCCTAACGTGTTCATTTATTAATACTTATTAGAAAAAATAGTATTACCATTGTTGTTTAACAGTCAACCTTTTGACAAGCCATGTATGAAGGTCTTTTGTAAAAACGGTGTTTTTTTTTATTTTATAACCTAATAGGCCTAGGCTAGGCCTATGAAATTAAGGCCCCCAAAAATATTAGGTTATCACGCCCGTGTGCATCACTTTTTGGGGAAATCCCGATTTTTTTTTAAAACTCATTTTACTATTGCAAACGGTTGTTTTTTTTCTGTCATATTCACTTGAAATCGTTTTTTAAGGGTCAACATTTTTTTTTTTCATTTTTTTCTGACTGTGCAGTGATGTGTACCTTTTATAAATACTTTTTGGAAAGAAATATTCACATAGGCATTCCTGTTAGTTCTTTTAAGTAACAAGCTGTCATAAAATCGGCCATAAATGCTATGCTATTTCTGTTACGCACCGCTAATTCGCAGTGTTAGTCATCACTTCAAGATGTTTTTTTGATTCATGAAAAAGGCGTATTGGATTTTCTTAATTTAACATAAATGATTTTCGAGCGATTTCATGCTAACAATGATGTACAGTACTGCACACAAAAATTAGGCAATTGATTTTTCTGTTGGCTGGTGTGTGCTGTTTTGTTCATGTGGGACATCATATTTGCGAGGGTCTAAAATAATGATGGCTGATCGGGTCCACCTGAAGATCATTACAAAATTGGTGAGCTAGATTTACAAAAAAACCTCCTACCCTTATCAGTTTTTATGCTTTGGTAGGGTGATAAAATCAAAACTTTTAGGCTTCACAAGGTTTACTCAGCAGGTGAATGCTGATACTAAAATCAGGGATGTCACCACGCTGGACGGTGCCGGACGGCCCCCGTCCGGCACTCAACTTTTCCATCCGGCATTTCTAGGCTAGCGATCACCACTATTATTCCTAACCATTTCTAGGCTAGCGACCACCACTATTATTTCTACCCTTAACAATTGTCAATTTCAATAAAATGTGTGACTGATATGTCGAAAAACAATAGAAATCCCAGCCTTATTACTAAAACAAAAGATTACAGCTTTTGTTCTATGGTCACGTTTTGTAATGTAATGAAATAACTGCCCTTCTTTATTGTTCATCGCACGCTTGAACAGTATGAGTCATTGTGTGCGTATGGGTGGGTCACGATTCACGAAAAAGTGGGAGCTGTTTGCCGTCCGGCACTCAAAAAAGCTGGTGACATCCCTATAAAATAACAATCTGTTCTGTAACCAGTGAAAGTCTATACCTCTACCTAATTATCATAATTTATGTTAACCTTTGTTGGGGGTTTTGCCTTAACGTTTTAAGGTTTTAACGTTGCCTTAAGTTTTTTTTTTGCCTTAACGAAGACACGAGGTTCGGAAGGAGAGACCGGAGGAGATTGTTACAGATCGTTGTGTTCGCTCTGCTGTCTTATTACTGTTTATGTGATGTTACATCACATTTACTGAATAAAAGGGCCGAGACCAACAATAACAGTGTGGACATTCAATTTATACTCTCATTATCATTTAAACGTTATATTACTGTACAAAAATTAGTTTAAACTTTGTTTTTTTACTAACTGTACTGTAATTCTAGTGTCACAACATAGAGAACAACTAAATGTTTGATCATGCCGCCCACCAGGGGAGTCAAGAAGCCCAAAGAGGATAAGAGTGATCACCGAGTGCTAGCTAACCGGTACAGGGTCGAGAAGAAGCTAGGCAGTGGAAGCTTTGGAACAGCCTTTCTTGTGTATGATATGAAAGCAAATAAAACCAGAGGAGATGAAGAATGGTGAGTTTTTAGATTTGTATGAGTTGAGTACAGTTGAATCTCTCGTAACTGGACACCTTCAAGAGAGGGACAGGGCTCGATTTTAACCAAGGCACTAAAGTCAATTCTCTCCAGTGCCCTCTCATTTGGCTTCAGTGCCTTAAAAATTTGACCATCAAGGCCACTTTGACCTTGGTGCCCCTTACAGTAATACATAAGGATACAATTTGTACAAAATGCTCTGAGGTGCCCTGTTGTACCACTTAAATCAAGCCAAAAATGGCCTTGCCCCTATAAAGCCCAAATTCGAGGCCTGGAGTGACACAACCTTAAAACCACATACTGTACATGCTTATATCAAAAATTTCATAGCCTTCTCAATGTCTCTCAAATTTCAACACCACATTCTATATTTTATTAAATGTTATTTATCTTTAAAATCAGTTGGTTCAGCAAACTATTTAAGCCATTAAATTATGAGGATTTTGTATAAATATTCATTGTCCAAAAAAATATTACAAAATTTTCTGGGGTGACCACTTATGGAGAGTAAATTTTTGTACATTAAATCCAAATTTTAAGTCCAAAAGTGTCCAGGGCAACTTATGGTAGGTGGCCGCTTAAAAGAGCCAAATGCACTGATTAGATAGAAAAAAAAAAAAAACTTTTCAATGAGTGGTTATTATGGGAGGTGTCCGCTTACATTAGGTGTCTGCACAGGGAGGTTCAACTGTAGTTCCAACCTGCCACCCTAGTTTCAACCTATCACCGAACCTAAACCTCCGTATAAAATCAAAATACTGTTTTGTGCCCCCGTTGGATTTTTCTGTACATGCAAAATAAAGAAACTTTCATAAAAGTATTTTTAAAAACCCTTTCATAGATAATAAACGGGTGGATCTAGGATTCAGCGAAAGGTTTGGGGGGGGGGGGGTTTGGGCACGCTTTCCTGAACCTGAGTTTGCGTGGTAATTGCGGTTTTCATTTCGATAATAAGCATAAAAAAGTATTTTGCCCATTCTGTGTCTTTGGTACCCTTTTATTGTTACATCTGCCCCATGTGTATGCCTGTTTGATTTTTTTTTCTTTCGGGCTAAAAATAGCCTTTCGGGCCTCAACTTTAAGGGGGAGGTATGTCTACCTTTTGACTATAATAGGAGACGCACGTCCGCTAAATCTGCCCCTAAAAAATATGTGTTTGTGGTGCACCAAGTTCTGAAAAGAATTGTTGAACCTCTCAATTGTTTTTTATCATGCTTAGGAGAAAAATAAATGAAAAAGCAGAATTGTATGTTAAATGAATTGTTTGTTCCTTCTTTATACTTTTGTGTTTTCTGTTTTCTAGGAAAGTTTTAAAAGAGATTCCATGTGGTGAGCTTGCTCCTGATGAGACTGTTGGTGCAATGCATGAAGCCAAGTTGCTATCACGCTTACAACACCCTAATATTGTTAGATATTATGACAGCTTCCTGGATGGAGAGTTTTTCTGCATCATCACAGAGTATTGTGAGGTAAAGTTACATCATAGATGTATTATTTAGTCCACATGGTTCGACCGAATTAGAGAAAAATAATTGTTAGGCCTATATCTGTTGTTTTAAGCCGACGGTCGCACAACTAAACCATCGCTCCCTGTGTGTGTGGTTGCCAGTCGAGATGAAAGTCTTCTGCTCATCGTCCGACGGTTTTTTTAGTGATTTCCTTGTTGAATCACTAAAAAAAACCGTCGGCCGACGAGTAGAAGATTGTCATCGCGTCTGACCTACGGTGGGCCTGAGGTGACTTTGATTTTCACGAACCCCCAGTCGCTAAATTCTGCATTTTGAAAGACAAAGAGAATAGAATAAATACAAAAACAAAGAGAGCTGTAAAAATCAGATTATACCATAGATGTATAATTTTAACGGCTAGGTAGTTAACTTCCACAGAATGCATAACCCCAAAGTTTGAGTCCATGGAAGTGCCCCCCCCCCAAATCCACCCCAGAAGTTATGTATTGCATTTTGTGTTTATTATTAATAATAATACAGTAAAGACTCTATTTTACGAATGACGATTATAAAATCGTCACTTTTACAAGTGGCTTACGCAATATGATATCATTATTGAACATATAAAGTTTTTAAATAATTGATTTCTGACATTAACATAAATCATTCGTAGCACTAGGAAATGGTTAGTGTGAGCATAGGCAGTAGCCTATTCATTCTCATACAACTAAGGCATACATTGCATCGACCAACATTTAGGCTAATTAATCCAAGGCTATGTACTGTAACCAATAGTGTAATCAGCACTCACACAGCATATGTGAGGTGTCACCACAAAATGAGTCGTGTTGTACAAAAATTCAAAATTGAGTTATTGTTATATTGTGATAGAAGATGTTATAAGCTTCAATTTGGTTTTTTAATTAGCTTCATAGGTGGAGTATAACCAGAGAATAATTTTGAAATGTCACACATGAAAACACACTTTGGAGAAAATCAGCTTTAAAGATAAACAATTAATTGTTGACTTCCTGTATGTTTTACCACTGATTTTGAAAAACAGCCTTTTTAAAATGCAGTTAAAAAACATGTTTATTTTAAATAAACGTAAACAGAACGTTTGTAATTTTAAAATTTAAGTACAGTAAGTAAACTTTCCAAAATGAAAATCTAATTTTTATAAATTATGACTTTCTACCTATTTTTGTCAATATCTCAAAATAACCTGGTGTACAACACGACTCATTTTGTCACGACACCTCACATATAGGTAAGAATTAGGTGCGTGATCTAGTTTGTAAAATTTTACAATTTACAAACATCCCTTGGTCCCGTGGGGTACGAGAATTAGACGCTTTACTGCATTAACAATAATAGTGAGTAAAATTTGAATACAGTAATCAAATCAATTTAGAAAGTATAATGCATACTACAAGCAATGAGATACATGCCATCATGACAGGATTCAATATTTCAACATAAATGATGTCATCATCAGGAAATCAATTTAAGTATACCTTTACAAATTAATCAGTCACTAAATTCACAATTCACATCAGATCACAGATGAAGACTAAATTTAATAAGTTTAAAAATAGCATGGTAATGGTGAGGTTATAGCCAATGTAAATTACACAACGCCAGCAAATTTGCTGCTGGTACAATTATTTGTCCTAAGATTAAGAGTTACTTGAACACTTATATGCAGAGATGTCACCACGCTGGATGGTGCCGGACGGCCCCGTCCGGCACTCAACTTTTCCGTCCGGCCTTTCTAGGCTTGTTACCACCACTATTATTTCTACCCTTAACAATTGTCAATTTCAATAAAATATGTGACTGATACGTCGAAAAACAATAGAAATCCTAGCCTTATTACTAAAACAAAACCTCACAGCTTTTGTTCTATGGTCACATTTTGTAATGTAATGGAATAACTGCCCTTCTTTATTGTTCATTGCACACTTGAACAGCATGAATCATTTTGTGCATATGGGTGGGTCATGGTTCACGAGAAAGAGGGCGCTGTTTGCCGTCCAGCACTAAAAGCTGGTGACATCCCTGCATATGTGTACAGAGCATTACAGGTGTGCCTATACTGAAGTCAGCATAGTAATAAAGTACAATTAATGATTATTTTAATAAATTTATTAGTAAGTTTTATATTTACTAACACAGGGTGGAGATCTGAGTGACAAGATTACTGCATGGAAGAAGCAAGGAAAAAGATTTGACCAAGGAGTTGTTATGGATTGGTTTGTACAGTTAGTCTTGGCTGTACAGCATATGCACAAACGGTAAGTTAATCCCAAATAAAAAAATATACTTGTTAAGTGTCACCGCCCGCCTTTGAATTATCTAGCCGCCTCTGATTATTTTTTTTTTAAGATAACTTGAGGTAAATGTGTGTTTTTGTAAGCTTAGGTTCTAAGTTACCTTGCTTGTTGAGGAATTCTATACTTAAATTTGGTATTATTAATGTTATTTTGTTTGGAAATCATAAAAAGGTTATGGTCAAAATAAAGTCATTGATCTAATGGTTAAAAATGATACAAATCTATGACTATGACCATAAAAATATACTGAAATAATTTTAAAAATAGAAACCGCCCTTCCTCCTCAGAAATGTATTCATGAGTTGGCGCTTAGCAAGTATATTTTTTTTATTTGGCCTAATGTTATCTTACAATAAAGTTAAATTTTATATGTTTCTGAATCGCATTGTGGGTATGAGTTTTGAAAGTCATTACCCAGTCAGCAGCATGCTGACTGGGTTCTGTTTCTGTGCAGTTCTTTCTTTCTTTCTTTCTGTCAACATTTCAAAATGCTACTAATGGCAAACCAGGGGACCAATTTTACTGAAACTTGGTCAGCAGGACCGGTACCACCTACCATTTATGGGGGTGTTCACAACTTGGGGTCAAAGGTCACATAGGTGTCAAAAAACAAAATTTCTAAAAAAGACTACTTGTCCACAAATTACATACCACAGTCCCGTCCTTTGCACATAAGCATTGGTATAAGGCAGGGTCTATAGGGTGTTCAGGGGCTTGAGGTCAAAGGTCAATAAGGGGTTATTTTTAACATTCCTCTGGCAATATTCAATCAGTATAACTTGTGGCACCTCCCATATCTACCCCTACCTCCAGGGGTCATATAGGGGTCATTGGGGTAAAATTATAAAAATATCCCAGTTGAGCTCAAACTTACCAGGAATGATCCTTAGGGCCTTCTAAACATGAAAAAATACTGTTGACCCATAGGTTAAAATTGCAAAAATCTCCTAATGACAAATGATTGGACTGAATTCAATTAAATTTGTTGATTAGGAAACAGTGACGCCTCCTACACCCTAGGATGAGGTCACATAGGGGTCCCTGTGGTCAAAAAACAAAATTTCTAAAAAAAAGACTACTTGATTACATACCACTTACCAGGAGTGATCCTTAGGGCCTTTTAAACATGAAAAAATAATCTTCCCCCTCCCTCCATAGGTCAAAAGTCATAGTCAAAATTGCAAAAATTTAATGACAAATGATTGGACTGAATTCAATCAAATTTGTTGATTAGAAACCAGTGACGCCTCCTGCACCCTAGGCTGACGCCAGAGGTCACATAGGGGTCAAATTTTAATTGTTAATTTTATTTGCAGTAAAAATTGGTAATTAAAACCTGTGTCGCCTCCCATACATAGGGTGTTCACAACTTGGGATCAAAGATCATCTGACTGGGTTCATGTTCTATTGAACATAGTATCTCTAGTTGTTCTTGTTTCTACTGTTTTGCAACCTGTAAACTTAATTACCAGTTTCTTGTCATCCATCCTTGGTACATGGCTGAACCAGTGCAACCTATTCCCATTTTCTATTTTGTAAAGTTGGGCACTCACTTCGTTGTGTGACGGTCGTACAACTGTTGCACAGCTAAACCGTCGCTCCCTGTGTGCGTGGTTGACAGACGTGATGACAGTCTTCTACTCATTGGCCACAGTTTTTCTAGTAATTCAATGTCGGCCTACAAGAAGAAAACTGTCATTGCGACAGTTTAGTTGTGTGACCATCGTACGACCATCACACAATGCAGTGAGTGCCCAGCTTAAGAGTAAAAATATTTATAATAATGAATAATAATAATAAATAATGAATAATAATGAAAAATAATAATAAATAATGAATAATAATGAATAAATAATGAATAATAATGAATAATAATAATAAATAATGAATAATAATGAATAA
>JAOTQE010058196.1:0-19270 GCA_025631205.1 Nesometra sesokonis | reverse complement strand
CCAACTCTCACGCATTATGCGTGAGTCTCACATATTGGAGCCACTTTTAGACATCTCACACATACATGGCACACATAGGGGCCTATATAACGCATTTTGCAGAATTCTCACACATAAACAGTGATTATACAAGTTTTTTTCACGCAGACCAAGACACGATAAAAACGGCCCCAAAACAGCGGTAATTTAGACAAAATGTCCCAAAAATGAGATGAGGGCTTTTTTGGTTATGATATCAAAATCAGAGAAAATTGGCCCAGCGTTGGTTGTAGGGTTTATCTCACGCATTAGCACCAAAAAAGTAGACAGGTATATCGGTGAGTGATTTTTTTTTCGCACGCGTCCGGTTAGTGCAAACAGCTTGCAGGTGTAATATACTGTATCTATACAAAAATAATTAAACTCTTTTAATCCCTGGTCATATCCTCCCAGGGCCTGATAATAATAATAATAATAAATAATAAACATGATTTATATAGCGCACATCTCCACCGATGGTGCTTTGGACATATACCCAGTACCCTGCACAGGGCACAGCAGGAAGCAGACAGCCTAGGCCTAGATGCTTGGCCAGGAATTATTTTTTATTTGTGTTGTCTTAGTATTTGTTTACTAAAACTCCAAATTAAGTTAAAACATATCTACATTAAGTAATTGATACTAAAATGCAGTTATAACTTACCTCTCCAACCATAAAAAAAATTACAAGCACTGTGAGGATCTGTCCAACATCTTGGATTAATGGCGGCAAAATACAAAGCTGAGTGAGCTTGTCTATGCTTAGATTTGATTGGCTGTAGCACATGGGCTCTGATTGGCTCACAAATATTATAAACATTTCTGTGCATTATTTAATAAAATAATTCATGTAGGTCATGGTTAAATATCATCCCAATTTTAGCTTTTACTTTATCAAATAAAAAAAAATACAAGATTTAAATTTATTTTTGTTTGATTTATAAAAATAATACAGAATAAGTATAAGACCAAAATTTAACCATGAAAAAAAATCATATCTGACAAATTAATAATTAGGCCTATTATTAAAAAAAACAAGATCCCAGAGGATGCATTGGCCAATAAAACCAATGTTTAGCTATAAAATCAACTACTGTATAAGATCACATATATTATTTAATATTTATCTTATTAGATTTCTATAGGATCCCATAGGAATTTATTTTTGTCCTATAGGATTCCTGTAGAACGATCAGTCTATAAGAGCCAATAGAATCCTATAGGATCCTATAGGATTTATGTTTGCGGTATATGATCCTATAGGATGATAATCAAATCATATAGGGTCCTATAGGACAAGAGTATTGTAGTCCTATAGGATCTTATAGAAAAAAACATGAGTCACAACACGAGTTCTATAGGAATCCTATAGGACCCTATAGAACAAAACATGAATCCTATAGGATCCTATAGAACACAACGCAAGTCCTATAGGAATCCTATAGGATTCTATAGAATCCTCTAGGATTCCATAGGATCCTATAGAACAAAACGTGAGTCCTATAAGAATCCTATAGGATTCTGTAGGATCCTATAGAAGAAATCGTGAGTCCTATAGGATCCTGTAGAATCCTATAGGATTCTATAGAACAAAACGCGAACCCTATAAGAATTCTATAGGATTCTATAGGATCTAGAAGAAATCGTGAGTCCTATAGGAATCCCATAGGATCCTATAGGAGTCCTATAAGATCTATAGGATCCTATTGGATCCTATAGGACAATTTTGTAAGGGCATCATCATCATCACTGGCGAGGCGGGGATCGACGATTCAGACACAGGGAGAGTATTAGATAAACAACCCAGTAAAATTACTAGATTATTACACATCATGAACTTACAACTTATCTCCCCAACTACACATCGTAAATATCAACTAGTTCAGTACAGCTTCAGTTACATTAATTACACCAGTAAACAGTTTATCGTATGCATCATGATTTGAAACATCTGAAATGGTTTTAACAGATGAAACACATCAAAATAATTACAGTGAAAACAACGTGACGGATATTGAACTCAGTGGTAAATGTTAATTACCCACGCTAATCGCGCCCTCTATAGTTACAATTAATTAACAAGTATACGCCCTCTACAATATAGTTTCTCTACGAAACAATCACAATCACCATCATCATAATCATGGACGTCGATTTGTGGGGGACATCTCCCCACTTTTCAATGTTGGGAACATGATATCAATTGTCCCTACCCCACTTTTTGTAAATGTATGAAAATGATGTTATCATTTAAAAGTTATCAATAAAAATATCGAATAATTGACCATAAAAATACACATACCACCGGAGAAATTACCCTTTTTGCTTGTCAAAACCAAACCGGAAACCACGCCCACCCGGACCCTCCTCGTTGCGCGCGCTACCACTGCAAATTCTTGTCCTTGTCCCCCACACACTTTTCAACTCAATTCGACGCTCATCATCATCATCATCATCATCATCAGATGCTGATAGGTACAATACATGCGGTGATGAAATAAAACACCAGGTTCAGCTAGATTGCGAATACAAGTTGACTATTTATACAGCTCGAGGTTATCGTAGGTAATGAAACAATATGACGAAGGAAAGCCAGAAATGTAGAAAGGGCACACAATTTGCGTGTCTTAGAAATTGCTCTTAAACGCCCAGCTGACAATTTTTCCTACGATACGACCATGAAGTAATATACTAGATAGATAGCGAATCACAGTTGGACACCTATACAACGCATAGTTATACTCGTAGGCGATAAAAGAATATGACGTAGGAAATTAAGGATTGTAGAAAGAGATCGTTATCCATACGGTAGCGTTAACTAATATGCATTTGTTAGAAAGACCCTTAAATTCGCTGCTAATGACTTTTTTTTCTGATGAATACCCCAGAAGACCGTTGGTAAAGATGCACGATCACTCTCCAACAGAGGATTGTAATGGTCAGCAATGGCAGAAATCGCCATTGTGACAAAATACATTACATATTAATAATTCTTTTTAATGCGCTTATCTCTAGCAAAAGGAGTCCAAGGCGCAATAATAGAAAATTAAAAATAACAATTTTGTACTGTTCACTGCAGATAGGTCACCGCATGCAGGAAAGAGAAAGTAGGCATCAGTTAAACTGCAAAGATTTCTTCAAACTGGCGGGTCAGCGGTTCTTCGAGACGGAATTCCGTTTTTAAATGGTCTTTACGACCAAAAAGGGGCGTTTCAGTCGATATGTTTTTTGTCAAATTTTGAGAGATTATCTCATCATACGATGTAGTTTCTCTTGTGCTTGGAACTTTCGTACAATATCCTTTAAAATATCGTTTATAATCCGTTGTAATACACCATATAATAGGTACGCTACATGCATGAAATAAAATACCAGGTTCCGTCAGATTGCGAATCAAAGTAGAACGCTTCCACAAGTTAAAATTATACTCGTAGGTAATAAAGCTATATGACGTAGGAAAGTAAGAAATGCAGAAAGATATGGTTAAGCAGATGCTAGCATATATTAATTTGCGTCTGTTAGAAATTGTTCTTAAACGACCTGCTGAGGATTTTCCCCCAATGAATAACTCCTTGGAGGAACTTTGGCAAAGATACACGACCACTCTACAG
Source organism: Nesometra sesokonis (assembly GCA_025631205.1). Taxonomy (NCBI): domain Eukaryota; kingdom Metazoa; phylum Echinodermata; class Crinoidea; order Comatulida; family Antedonidae; genus Nesometra; species Nesometra sesokonis. The sequence continues at coordinate 15,641 of JAOTQE010058196.1, read as the reverse complement.
TATAGAACTGTAATAGTCAACAGCGGCAGACAATACGCCACAGCGACGAAATATACAACAAAGATTTTTGTAAACCTTTCTGCTGAAACTGGCAATTCGGTACAAACTCGTTCGTTGAAAAGATTTTTGTAGATGTAGCTTCCACATACGATGATTGGTAAACTGTTTAGTACAGATAAGAATATTATGAAAGCGAGGATGACAAATCGGTATTTTATGAAGGAAGTTTCTTCCACGGTACGGTTGCGTGTCGCAGAGTGGATATGGCAACATAGAGCAACAATACAATATATTACCATGCTGTGTAGTATGTATTTACCAGCCTGATATATTTTGCAAACTATTGTGTTTGGGATGTAAAGGCCGGTTGGGTGAAATGGAACAAAATAAAAGAAGTAGCAGAGATTAGCAATGTTTACTAACGCTAGTAAAATTGGATAAAATAGTACGTTTGGTCGTTTTCTCAGCCGAGCACAATGTTTCGTCAATCTCGAATTTCCTGTGACAACCATGAATGATGATGCGAAGATGACGATAAGGTTGAGACCGATGCCAATTGTAGCCAACGATGTATTTCGTGGTGGGAGCGAAATATCGTAATACTCATAATCTGAAGAAAGAAACAAAAATATTTTATTACAATTCTAGTAGACTTGTTTTATTTTTAAGATCGCAACAAGGCTTTGTGATATTTGAGAAAACAAGTCGATCCGAAAACAAGTCGTGGAAAGCTGCGCACAGTATAAACAAGTCGATCCGACAATACGACCCGGAAACCTGCGCACAGTATAAATAAAAGAAAGTTAATCCTTAATACCCTAGTGGTAGCTAGATGAACCAAAGACCTTACATTATAAGATCTTTGGATTAACTTCGAAATAATCATAATCTGGAAGAAAATTATTCATATTACAAACAAATTTGCAGTCTCTGTTTATTTGCACCAATATGCGTACAATAGTAAGTATAGTTTCACATCTGTGCTTTACCAAAGATTATTAATACCTTTGACAACGGTAAAAGCTCAGGATATGACGAAACATCAACAACATATGTTACAAACGTTATCTCCGATCTTAACCCTTTAGTTCACATTGTTCATTTGAGATTGACATTGTTGCCGATAACAAATAACAAAATAAATTGCTAAAGTTGCTCCCGTCTACAAAACGGAAAACATCGAAATTAAAAATTACGCCAGATATGCTTTACCAGTCTTTTCTAAAATTTTCTAAAATCCCCTAGAAAAAAACACAATGATGATTTAACACTAATGTAATTTAATATAAAATATTAAAACTCCGCCAATCGGATTTCATGCAAAGCATTCCACGACAAATGCAATCATTAAAATTGTTTAAGATATTCTTTCATCTTAAAAAAAAATACATTTCTCGCTTGCTTTTTAACGAGATAATAAACAGTGTTTTTGATGTAACGAATCACATTTTTTTGATTGAACAAAAGTTCATCAGTACGGTATAACAGGTATATTTCTCAAATGGTTTGCGTCTTTTAAAGATAGAAGACAATTTATTTATATAAATCATTCGAAGTAATCAATATACAAAATTGTGATTCAATTCTACCGTTTTGACCGGTTCAATTTTATATAGTATCCGCTTGCGCATAGTGGGATAGGCATTAGCCGATGACATCACTTCTCCTAGCGAGAGAATTGTATTTACTTTTGTAAGTGGCGAACGCACAAGAAGAAGAGGTACCGTAACTAGGCTAACTACATGTTAAAACTCAGCAGTTCGCACAATTGATTAACTGTTGTTGATTATGAAGAATCACTAATTTAAAAAAACCTACAAGAGTTGCTGTTAATGGTTTTCGAGAGAGAAGGAAATGGATTTTGAATTTGAAGACATAAGACGCTAGTAGCTAGGGCTTGGTTGCCGGCGCGACAGGCCTATACCCTAGGCTAGGCGAAGGACTAAAGCCCTGACAAATCTGTGTTTATAAGAAATCTATATTGACTAATAATTATAATATTGCATGCCTGTTTTCTGGGATACCGAAAAATAATTTGTACCCGATGTGGAAAAATATTGAACTCGTTTTCGACTCGTTCAATAATTTGCCCCAGCTCGACCAATATTTTTCAGTACTCCTTCAAAGACATTCAATATTACATAATTATATACCTACGTGGGGGTCGATCTTACGCTGATAACCAATAGTCTACTACACAAACAATGATATTACGAAGATAACCCATATATTGAACATTTTCCTATATAAATATAATGTATGGCTTTAAGCAAATAGACTTTTAATCTAAGTAAAATCAATCCTTTTATTCTTAATCACAATGAAACCGAAAATTATTGCAAAATAAATAGCACCAACCTACAAAGAATGGACAATGTCAAATTCTTTGAAATTGTTAATGATAACTTAAGTTAGAAAACACTACATTCGATATATGTGCAATAAAATGACTAAAGTCATTGGTATTGTCAGTAAAATAAATACTATTTCATGTACATATATTACCGTAGTAAATTTATATAATGCTTTATCTTACCACAACTTCAATATAGAAACATTGCATGGGGCAATGAATAACAAACATTGAAACATAAAAACAAATTGTGCAAGTTACAAAGGTTAGAAATTAGGCTAATAGTCAGGTTTCGCAAATTTACGAAGTACGATAACGAAAACGGATACGTTACACTTCCATTTTTTAAAGTCGTTAAATGTGTTCAAAAATATATATCAAATTTACCTTCTACGAATTGTTGATGATCGTCGTAAAATACTGACCGACTGTGACAGATATTCAAGATGTTCTATTTAAATGTTACGGGAATGTATGACATATCCGTTTTCGTTTTCGTATTTTGTAAAGTTGCGAAACCTCACTAATAAATTTCAAGCGGGGTACTAGATAAAAACTATACAGTTTAATATTCTTAAAATAAGCCATTTTACAGTTTCAACTGCGCATGTGCAGATTAAGGTCAAGTAGTGAAACGACGCGCCGCAATTGTATACCTTTTCAATAAGCCGCGCGTCGTTTTATTACTTGACCCTAATCATGAACGCATTTTTTTTAGAGAAGATTCTCCCAATTTTTTATATCTAAATATCATCTAATACATTATCCACACCCTCTGTGATATATTTGATGGCAATGCCAATATTTGTCATGTTATACCATCAGAAATGCCTCATTAACTTAATATAAAGCGAAAATTTAATTCATAACTGTTCGCTGATTATAGCTGAGACTAATATAAAAATTCAGTTTATGCTCTAATGATGCTAAACGACATACATTTAGAACTACGTATTCTGCAAATTTGTATTGTTCTAAAGTATAGTTGAAATTCAACATTAGTACTGTTAAACCTTCCATGAGCGGACACCCTCTGGTCCGGTTAAAATGTTTTTACTTGGAGCATGGAGTTAAGAAATAACGCAAATAACCTCTCAATTGTCTGGGAACTGCAGTTTAATTTATTATAATATTTCAAATATAATTTGTTTCAATCAAGGAGAAATCTTATTAATTCTTCAATAATAAGATTTTCAGCCATTACAGTATAAGGATTTTGCATACAATTTTTCCTTGTTGTCCATATAATCACGAAATTTTCCGGGGTACAAAAAAAATTCTAAATTTTAAGTCAAAAAAGTGTCTGCTGCCGCTTACGGGAGATGTCCGAGTATCAGAGGTTCCAAATGCACTGATGAAGAATAAACACCCTTTTGAAAGTGTGGTGTTGTTGGAAGTGTGCGCTTACGATGGAACCGTACAGGGAGGTTCAACTGTAGTATTGAAGTACTCGTATAGAAATGTGTGTTACGGCACATTTTGGTAAATTGCACATTTTGTAAATTGCTGCAGTTACCAAAATGTGCCGTAACCTGTTACGGCAAATTTTGGTAACTGCACATTTTGGTAAATTACCTGCCCCTTCTTCCCCATATCATTTAAACAATGCTAACACGGCGTATACGCGCTACTGTTACTTCAATTCCGCCAATGTTTCAATGACTAGTATTGTAATTATTACAATATTATGTTTAGTGATGCAACCTGCCCCCTCTTCCTCATGTCATTTAAACAATGCTAACACAGCGTATACGCGCCACTGTGGAATATGCAGGTAACATTACTTCAATTCCACCAATGTGTCAATGACTAGTATTGTAATTATTACAATATTATGTTTAGTGATGCAACCTGCCCCCTCTTCCCCATGTCATTTAAACAAGGTTAACACAGCGTTTACGCGACACTGGGGAAAATGCAGGTAACAATAATTTATTTCCGCCCATGTTTCAATGAATAGCATTGTAATATTACAATATATTTTTTAGTGATGCAACCTGCACCGTCTTCCGCTAATCATTTAAACAATGATAACATAACGTTTACCCAAAATCTGGGAAATGTTCAGGTAACATTACAATAGTTCCCTCCATGTTTCATTTAATAATATTGCAGTTTTCTACATTAACTGTGCATTAACTCCTTGACCATATAATAAGTATCACACCCACCAATAGGTTTTAGTCCAGTTACCAAAATGTGCAAAATGTGCAGGCAAATCCCATTTTTACTGCACATTTTCGTAACAGTTGATCCCGTCAGGTATAGGTGCACTGTCGGCACATATTGGTAACAAACCAAAATTACGTAGTTGCGGCACATGGTAAACTGCACATTTTGGTAATTTACCAAAATGTAAAATTTACCAAAATGTGCCGTAACAAGGTGTAATGGGTTCTTTATTGTGCACACGAGCCGTATGTGTACGCTGTGCCTACGGTTTATATTCCTTATCCGACTTGTTCCACCACCAGAATCATGGTGCGACGGGGCCTCGAACCCATGCTGCAGTTATTGCGAAGGTTCACGGTTCCCCTGCCTTAACCGCTTGTCTTACAACTCGCGTACTCAAGTAGAAATAATAAAAGATAAAACAGGCTTACCTGAATACCAAAAACTAGAACTACTGGAACTATTATATTCGTAAGCCATTCCGAATGTTTCAGTATCAAAAAATGGATGTACAATATATGTAGGTTTGTGAAAGGCCTATTTTTTCGAGCAATACAAACCGTTCTCTACAAATTCAGTATGGTGGATAAATACGGTATCGTATACCGATGTCTATATTGACACAAACACGTACTAGCATAAAGCTAACTAGTTCACCGAAATGGTTACTGTTAACAGAGGGTGGTCATCATACGAAGAGCTAATATACTCAAAGCGACTCACTGAACCCTTACATAATGGACGAGCACATCATTCATGACGTAAATAATGACGTGAACTAACATCTGCTGTAGAGGCATTCCAGGAATCCCGCTGACGGTATGTATAATGTATACACGTAAACGTAAACATCCCATGGGATTTTGTCATTCCAAAAGACTAACTTTTTAAACGTTCTTTTAAGTAATTTCTTTCAGTAAACCTTGATTTTTTAAAACTAAAGTAAAAGCGGTAATTCTGCTCAATTAAAGTAATTTTAATCATTATTTCAACGACTTAAGAGAAAATGTTTTTCAGGCTGAAAAACTTTTGTTCAACTTAAACATTCCATGGGATTTTGTGATTCCAAAAGACTAACTTTTTAAACGTTCTTTTAAGTAATTTCATTAAGTAAACCTCGAATTTTTTAAACTAAAGTAAAAGCGGTATTTATGCTCAGTTAAAGTACATTTTAATCATTATTGCAACGACTTCAGAGACAATGATTTTCAGGTTGACAAACTTTTTTTCACACTATCTTTTGAATTTTGCTCAAAGTTTTGGAGGTGGAAACAGTGGCCCCAATGTACAACTATGGTATTTAAAAAAAAAATCAGCAGTCTTATGTTGCCATATAATCAAGTAACTTGTTTTTGCCGATTTTAGGTAAAAATCACCCAATTTCATAGATTTGATTAAGGAAAAATAGGAAAAGTTTGGGGAGTCTTTAGATCTACATCAATGTAAAATATCTTTTTCTTAAACTGACTTAATATGTAAGCAGCCTTACCCTTGGTCTAATTATAGCCCGATTTCAATGAGGCAGTGTTGCCAGATTGGTAGCCTGAAATTTATCATTTTACACAGTTGAAAAACTAGTAAATTACATATCTGAGTGAATGGTCAATTATCTCATAGCCAGGTAGATTATTTATCTTCAAATTGTGGGTTTAAACTAACAACATCATGGGATGGACAAAAATGTATGAGGCTTTTTGGGGTTTTCACGTTACGTTACCTCAAAAGCAATGATTAAAATAAGCTAAAATCATAGGCCTACAATAACGTATTTATACCAGTACCATTTTTTATAATGGTATGATGGTGGTGTCTAGGCGCAAGTTTTTGATCACAAGAAAACATTTGGGAATCTTTTTGGGAAACCAAAATGGCTTCCTTCTACATTAAATCAAGATGGCTGCCAAAATCAGATTTTTAGAACAGATTTCTGTCAAGATGACACATCCATCACATGCCATCGTCTAAATTTGTACCAGAATTTAAAAAATGACAAAAATGGTCCTTAAATTGAAAAACAAAATGTGTTTAAAAATCCGTCCCTAGTTTCTCTGACAACACAGTTCTTTTCATTTCTTATAGGGTTAAGGTAACATTAAGTTTAATGTGACAGCTATTGTATTTCATCTCAAACGTTTGTTATCTAGTCAGGGAGCAAGTCGACAATAGGGTCCAGTATGCACTTTTTTATGAAAGTTGGCAACCTGTCTAGATACCTTAAGTTGGTCAAAATAAACATGAAAAATCTTGGTGCCCAAGCTGTAACCCCGTGGGGGTCTTTTATAGGCTGTTTTAAAATGGTCACCCAAATATTAAAACGGCCTATATCTCAGTAACCACTAGTCACAGACAGTTATTTTGAGGATCAAGTTGTTCAGAATGTACATATTTCTATTTCCACAAATGGGAACTTTTGTTAAAAAATGTCACGAACTGCAATTTTTGGTACTTTGACCTTTGACCTGGTCTTCCCATACCTCAATGACGACTGGTCATAGAAGTATAAAGATTAAATTGTTCAGAATATATACATTTATATTTACTCTAATACAACATTTTGGCCAAAAGAGCCCAGGAGTTACCTTATTGACCTTGATGACCTTTGACCTTAATTTTTTATATTTCAATAACGGCCGGCCGGATAGAAACATCAAAAATAGGTTTACATTATTCAAAATAGGCCTATATAAGTTTATATTTGCTCTAATACAATGTTTAGTCCAAAGGTGACCAGGAGAGACTTTCTTGACCTTTGGCCTAGTATTTTTATATTATCACATGATTTATAGTTTTGCCTACAAAAGTCATGTCAAAATCAGGTCAAATGTCAAAAGCGTCACTTGGTGGAAACGGTGTCTAATTTATGTGTAGAAAATTCCATTGACGTCCATTCAAAATTGGCGACGATGGGCGGTTTTAAAATTATGGGCACAACAACAACCACAACAACAACAACAACAACAACAACAACAAGTTGAGTTAAGGTTCTAAGCTCCGCTTCGCACTGACCTTAAAATTTTGTTTCAGCGGGGTATCGCTTGTGATGTTGAAATGTTCCTTCTATAATCCACTGTAATGAATTGGGGAAAATATTCTTATTTTCCAAGACACTTTGAAAACCAAGGCATAACCTGATTAATTTGTAATAGGGTGTAGGCATATGCCACTGAAATGACATCCTGGCTAAATAGGCCTATATAAGTTTATATTTGCTCTAATACAATGTTTAGTCCAAAGGTGACCAGGAGAGACCTTCTTGACCTTTGGCCTAGTATTTTTATATTATCACATGATTTATAGTTTTGCCTACAAAAGTTATGTCAAAATCAGGTCAAATGTCAAAAGCGTCACTTGGTGGAAACGGTGTCTAATTTATGTGTAGAAAATTCCATAGACGTCCATTCAAAATGGAAAACCAAGGCATAACCTGATTAATTTGTAATAGGGTGTAGGCATATGCCACTGAAATGACATCCTGGCTAAATAGGCCTATATAAGTTTATATTTGCTCTAATACAATGTTTAGTTCAAAGGTGACCAGGAGAGACCTTCTTGACCTTTGGCCTAGTATTTTTATATTATCACATGATTTATATTTTTGCCTACAAAAGTCATGTCAAAATCAGGTCAAATGAAAAAAGCGTCACTTGGTGGAAACGGTGAAATGACATCCTGGCTAAATACGTTTTAAATAAAAAATTTAATTAAATTAGTAGAATTTAGTCGCATTTCTGAGAACTGTGCTTTTGATATGCAGTGTAAATGTCATTAATCCAACTAAACTATAATGTCTTCTAAAAATAAAATACAATTGTTATTACTTTTAGACTAATGTATTGTCCGTTTGGCCAGTGATTCACAATCTCTATGGGTAGTGGATCCAGCTGTGTAACAGAGATCGAGTAGCGTCAACAATATTTTTATCTTAGTAAGGAAAGTACAATGTGCCATATTTTGCTCGTAACAATAATGCGTCAATTAACCACATAGAAGGTATGTGATTTGAATTTGAACTGATATATTTCAACATATAATTACAAACATCCTGTTTACGTTTATTTAAAATTAACATGTTTTTGAACTACATTTTTAAAAGCTGTTTTCAAAAATCTATTAAATTTCACTGAATTTTTACAAAAAATGAATTTCCAGTGGCATAATTTTAGTTAATGATATTGTTTATAAAAATAAATTTTTATGGTCAGAAGAAATACTTGGAAAATTGAAAGAAAAATCAAACTTGTTAAATGAATATGCATGTCTAATCAAGGCAATACCTGATCATTGGAAACATATCATTAAAATAACAAATGACTACATTCAATATAACAGATGATAATGTTAGAAAAAAGTACATATGTATAAAAACAAAAACAGTATATTCATATTTGATAAGTGATGTTTTGTCACTCCTATTGAGTCATGTAAAATGGGAGAAATATTTTAATGATTATAATTATTATAGTTCGGAAATCATGTTGGTTGTATATAAAATTTCAATTAATAAATAAATTTAAGTAAGGTTATAGTTTTGACTTGATGTTGACGATCAGCGTATATAGAATCATTTGCCAGGGCAACAGAATTTTCACTCGGTTACAACCAAAGTCAAAGTCAAACTATCATTTATTCATCCTTAAAAAGGAAATTACATTAGCTCAGTGTAGCGTGTATACATTTAAAATACTATCAACAATTAAAATTATACACAATACTACATTACTATATTAAAACTGCAACAATTCAATTATAAGCTTTTGCATAGAATTTTACCAACAAACAATAGACTATAGGCCTATACATGGAAAATAAAAGAAATAAACAAATGTAGAAAGTTTGAAAAGGTTGAAGATGAATACCACATGCTATATATATGTAGGTACATTTAAACGTTTTGGCAAATGATACATCAAATTTATATTTTGGACATGAAAGTCCTTCATTCAAAAAGCTCGTACTTGGAACCGGAAATCCATTAGTAGATTACATTTACACACGTCTTTTACAATCTATAAGCAAAGGATATTAGCCGAGTTACCTAAGTCACAAAACATTTCACTTTGGACCTCTTTTAAATGCGGTATTAGTTTAAGGATAAAGTGTGACATATTTATTGACGCAGAAAAAGGTATACAAAAGTGGGAGAATATCCGGAATTTTTATCAAATTTATAATGTTAAAAAACGAATATGAAGAAAACTAATTGAGAAGCAGAGTAGACACTATTATTTTATAGAATATAAGAATGAAACTAAATGCAGTAAAAAGGTACAGCTAACATATATGAAAATCAAATTATAAGATTTTGATTGTTTTTCTGCATAACAATTTAGGCATACATACCTAAGCTTTCAACCTGAGACAAGGTTGAGGGCTTAGGTATGTATGCAGAAAAAAATCTTATAATTTGATCAATTAATTTGCATAGACGAGACTCTTCAATGTAATATATGAAAATGGTATAAATTATGAAGCTTACTCTTTCTTCATATGGTTTTGGTTGTGCTTCTGAATCTTTGTTTTATTTTGTTTTCCTTTTTCAAAATGGTTGAAATTTGGATATTGAATACAAAATTGTAAATACTAGATTATTACAAGCATGTTTTGCTATACGATTATACGTAAAATTAGGATAATTAAAATGTAACTATCCTAATATACGTATTTAATACGTATATTTGTTGTCGTTGATGATGACGTGTTTTTGATTAGAATATGTACTATAATTTCATAAGAAGGCCTATACGTTTATGAGTAAATTAAGGTAATAAAAAATAAAAATTATATATAAAAACAGATACAAGTAAATAGCGTATTTTCACGTAAAAGGAAAACAGATAAACGTGGGCCTATAGTATGAATAGTATGATAGACATACAGTTGTAATGTGACGTCATACTTTTTTAACTAAAAATATAAAATTAAAGAAAAAAATATTAACCCCCACCCACAAAAGACAAAAAAAAGAAATTTCACTGAAAAGCAACGATGGTTCTGTTGTTTCTAAACAAAAAACCTAAAAAACCTAAAGGTTAATTTTAAGCCGGGCACTCACTGCGGCGTGCGACTGCAGTACGACGGTCGCATGACTAAACGTCGCTTCCTTGTGTGTGGTTGCCAGACGCGATGACATTCTTCTGCTCGTCGGCCGAAGATTTTTTTAATGATTCAACATGGAAACCACTAAAACATTGTCAACCGACGAGTAGAAGACTGTTATCGCGTCTGGCAACCACACACACACACAAGGAGAGACAGTTTAGTCGTGCGACCGTCGTACGACCGTTGCACGACGCAGTGAGTTTCCGGCTTTAGGGGCATGTATCCATATTCTTCTCTAGAATGTCTTTCACAATAAACTCAACAAAATGGTCAAACCAGTGTCGGTAAGAATCTCGTTGAGGCCTACAAGAGTTTTCTTAAATTTTATTTTTGCCAAATTTAGCATCACCTGGAAGTAAATTTGTTCTGCACAAAATTGTTTTTAGTTTAAAAAAAATCATTTTTAAAAGCAATCACATTTAATCTTGTACAAACAAAATTTCAGAGGGCAATATAAGCCATAGCGTTAAGATAGATGAGTATGCTCACATTGACGTAACAATAGCTAAGGTAACGCTTTTTCTTAAAGCATAAATTTTTGGCATAACGTTGTGTACTGATTTGCTAAATCTTAATTTGAATAATTTGATAAATTACACCAAAAATAATATCGACAATGCCTAAAAATTAGAACAAATAACCATTGACGCAACATACAATCATATGAGCATGTACTTTTTAATGTAAAAAATAACCGACAGAATACAAAACACCCGATGGTGCCTTCTAAGTCGATGTTGTTTAAAGTAGGTGCCATGTCTCGTATTTGTGTAGGAATTGAAATCCCAACAACATGACCTCTGCATTTAAATTTTACATAATGTGGTCGATTTATAAAGCCCATTACATAAAATTATATAACTTTATTTGAAAGTACACATGTGGCACACGACATGTGGTGCGTTCAAAATAAAATACACAATAAAAGATATTAAACAACAGCTAACAATACATATGGATGACGAAAAAGATATAAACCAATAAAATTAACAATAAAAACAAGTTAGAATCATATTTGAAGAAGAACAGTTAAAATGTGTTTGAATAAAATATTAAAATTCATTAATACATTCATACAATACAAATACATACAAATTTACCTATGCATAAAAAATGCTATAATATCGGTATGTCTGATGCAACTTGTAATGAACATACTACTGTACACATAAAATTAATGTTTCCGCTCATAACACTAGTAAATTAAAAATTATTTTGAATTAAATGTTAAAGAAATGAATTAAATCGCTCTCAAAACGGTACCTGAGCGACCAGGCATTCGCATTATGATAAGTTTTGTCACCCAGTTGTTGAAAATTGCCTTTGTGTACCGTTTATTTTGTCTGATGCGAAAACAATAGGTCGTCATGTAAAACACCGGAATATTCCATTATAAACTAGGGGTATTTTATGTTTTTGAATATATAATTGAATAAAAATAGTCATGTTTTCTAAAGCTGAATGAAAATAATATTTGCTAAGTTTACCAATGTTACATTTCAGTAGTTATAGGCTTTTAAAAATGCAAAATTATGAGCATTATGTCTACAATTTTACATACTTTTATTTCTATCAACTATTTTTAGCCAAAATTAAAATAGGTCAGATTTTCAACCGAAAGAAAAATCTGGTATTTTGTAGAAATCGTCATTTATAAATTGTCATAACTACCACATTTGGTATGTAAAAACATTAAAAATTATACCTACACATTGGCCTACATATTCACAAACTAAAATTCAAATTTACAATTTAGGAAAACGTAAATAACATTCAGCATTTAATCTCCAAAGTCCAGCTACTTTGATGAAAAATACTTGGGATACTTGGTGTGCTATCCTTAAGCATTGAATGATTGAATGACTTGCTATTCATTGGTTCTTACAAAAACAAAAGTCCGACGCCGTTTATTAACCAATCAAATAGATTTTTTCATATCTTATAGGTAATTAATAAAGGAACATTTGAGTGATTAACTACTTGGAACATTCAAAGTTTATTTCCTCGCGCGGAGGAATCTGTGTCTCGTCACTGACGAATTTAAAAAACACGTTTTTTGGCACTGAGTATTTGTTCGTATTTTGGAAGGTTCACACGCTGTGAATTCTAGCTAAAGTAGCTTATTTAACTATGGAGGAGGCGACAATTCCCTTTTAATAAGTACATTGTTACGTCACTTACCGCTAATTGATTCGTCTTATGGAAAGTTTAAAGACTAACTTCAGTAGTTAAAATTAATTCTCCTTCCGTAAAAATTATTACCACCGTCAGTTTACAGAAATCCTACACATTTTGGGAAGTATTTTATATTAAAATACATGATGTTTGTGTTAAATATAGATCAATTGTCCTGAAGTAGCTATATGAGTATTTAAAGAGAGCCGTTCGTATTTCTCGACGAACAGAACAAGCTTGAGTCTTTCGACCATTTCAGGTAGCGAAACATTCAGAATGAGTAACAATATCTTAAATGATAACTATTCCAGTTCATTTTCAGGTAGGCCTATGTTTTCACAACATTTTGGGTAAAATTCAACGGTTTGTCCTTCTACGCTGCCCTATGAAAAAGTGTGCGTGTGATTCAATTCGTGTCTCTGAATTCTTCACGGTTATGATTATAAATCTCTCTCAGGGGCGAATCCAGGCTTCACTGAAAGGTTGGGCGCACTTTTCCGCTCCGGGTGGGCGTGATTGCCAACTTTTTCCTGAAGACCAAAAAAAAAGCTCATTTGTCCAATTTGGTGCCCTATTTCCCTATTTTAAACGTACCTTTGTTTTCCATGTAAAGTTTTGAGCCGACCCACCTAATATATAGGGGGGGGGCGGAACTACGTTTTGACGATAATGGGGGGGGGGGCGGTCCTCTGGGCGGCCCCCTTGGATCCGCGCCTTCTCTCAAACTGTGGTATAAGAGACTGGTTCATACATCACTGTTTTTGAGTGCCAACTGGCATTAAACCAGTATTGTTGCCGATCTCGAGCAAGAAGGCATATCTCCCCTGATTATTTGCAAATCACTTTGCCTGCCTGACTGATTTATACAGTAAACAACACGACTGGCTACTGTAATATTCATTGCTTGTAGCGTTGGAACGTGAGAGTTGCTCTTTGCTCTGCCTGACCTGTTTATACTTGCTATCCCACCCTAGCTGCATGAACGAGACCTTTTCAGGTCGAAATGATAGGCCAATCCTCTGTAAATGAGGGAATTTAATTTTGGTCGATACATTATATATTCTATCAGGGAACTGTTCCCTGATTCTCTCAACCTTGGTCGGATTTTCTCCGCTGTTACCTTTTATAAAAAACACGATCTTACTACTTTGTTTTTGATTACTTGGTGTAGGGCTGGAATGTGAGTGTTTATCTTGGCTCTGTCTGAGTTTCCCACTTTAGCCTGTCCAAACTAGCTGCACTAAGACCTCTAGTAAGGTCGAAACCGTTCCGTCTGCAGATACGTGAACTTATTTTCAGTTGATGCTTATCTTATCAATCTTCGTCGGATTTTCTCCGCTGTAAGGTTTAAAAATTTATTAAATTTTGCAATATATGACCTCCTTCCGCTGTCATCAGCTTGTCTCAATCAGCTATCTCCTACGAGATATAGGGCGATCGTTTTTGCACAGTGGAGATTATATCTTTAGATCTTCGATTATGTCTCAAGACAATACGGTGCTGCAGTCTCATCCTACATTGTTTTGGAGAGATTAAATTCTTGAGTGCCCACGGGAATTAAACTTGTATTTTTTGGCTATCTCAATATTCTAAATACCTAGAAGAAATATCTATTTCCGGCAGGCCTATGTGCATACCACGTGGCATAAGCACTGCATATAATACACACCATCTCACTACTTTGTCATTCATTACCTGGTGTAGGGTTGGAACGTGAGTGCTGAGCTAGGCTCTTTATAAGCCTTTCCCTCTTTCTGTCCACCCTAGCTTCGTACCTGCTAACATTTGTACTCTTCAAAGCGGTAGGCCGTCTTGCCGTCGCTGAGTTGGTTAACAGAGGCGGATCCACCGGAACTATAGAAATAGGGGGCTGATGCCAAGTTGGACAAACCTAGGTATTAGGTTTCAACAGAAAAATGATAACAATAGGTGCGGTTTCAGGGCCCGCCTAGGGCCCGGGAAAACCTTTCTCTGCAGATGCTCTCTGGTCCACTTGTATCAACCCAACATTTTGCAAAAAACATAATCTGATTGATTCCTTGTGGTCACCATAAGCCCTGTTGACACTTGATGAGTCAATGTTCAATGTTCTATATCTCAGCTACTATCAACTGTAAAGATTTGGGGTTGGCTTTAAATTCTTCACAATATACACATTTATATTTGCTCTAATGATTTTTCTCTCAAAATTGCTGGAAGTGACCTTTCTGAAAATTTGACCTTTGACCTTATAGTAATCGTATCTCAATAATTACTTGTGCTAGGGACGTCTTATTGGTCTCAAATTGTTCACAAGATATGCATTTATATTCACTCTAATGAGACATTTTTTTCACAGAAACGACCCAAAATGACCTTTCTGACATTTGACCTTTTAAAATACAACATATCCACATCGCAGTAATTACCTGTGCTAGTAAGATGTCGTTTGAGTCAAGTTGTTCAGCACATACATATTTCTATATGCTTTAAAGAAACATTTGTTTAAATAATGATCAGAAAAATCACTTTTGACTGTTGACATGTTTATCATTCTTTTGTTAACAACCTAACACTTATAGAGACCTTTTTTCCAAAGTCGACTTTTTTGGTGTTTAAACACGTTTACTTGTTGCAAGGATTCAATAAATAATTATTATGAGAAGGTTAATATTTAATTACATTTAAGCTTTTATTTTAAATTCAGAAATTGTATTCCGTTGCATGTAAATATTACAAACAAGTTAACTATTTTAACTACCCACAATCATTGACCACACATACAATCTATATATAAATTCACGTAAGGGATATTTTTAGTAAATCGCGCGTAACTTTTGGATTCTTTACTCAACGGTGTTTT
>JAOTQE010058185.1:0-19274 GCA_025631205.1 Nesometra sesokonis | reverse complement strand
TGCGTCCATTGTACTGTTGTAAACGCATCGCATTTATAAAATTCGTTGAGTCAGCCTACAATTAACTATATTTTCACTATTTCCTACGCTGTTGTTGGTAATTATCGTTGTTGTCGGTTGTTGACGGTAGTTGAGGGTAGTTGTCGGTAAATAGTATGACCGTTTCGTTCCCCCTCATAGTAGGGAGGTTTTTTAAAATTTTTAGCTCTTAGGCGTTAATGATGTGATCTGTACTTAAATGACGATTTTTTTACTTATTTTGAAAGACAAGAGAAATTCAATTGCAACTAAAAAATAACATTATTTAATAATACTATTTTTTTTTCGGCGCTCCCGTCGAGTCCTGATGCGTGAGAAAATTAGATGACATGCGTGAGATGAGACAGACCCAAAACGCATGAGTCTCACGCAGAATCCATTAGATTTGGTAGCTCTGTAAGTCCTAGACTTGGCCCCTGTAGGTAATAAGCTCAAGCCTCTTTCCCTAGACTCACCTTCTACTTTCACTAGGACAGGGCCTAGTCTAGTAGTCCCCAGGTAGATAGGAAGACTGGCTACCCTAGGCCTAGACGAACCCTAGTTTATTGTAGGCCATGACATGACAGTCAGTGGCTAAGCTTAGTCTTTGGCCTTTAGGCCTAGCTAGGTGCAATTAAGACCTGGTTATCATTTTATCAAAAGTCATGACTGACAGGTAGTGACCTAACAAAAAACAACTACCTTTACAACTTTTTTAAGGGCAAATGAAACTTTTAACCATGTACATGTTTACCCAATTAAAGCTTGTGCATTCAGTGAAGCATGTGTCAGATTTTGTTTTCATAATAAACAGCGACCTCTCTCGGTGATATTTTCTATAGTTATAAAAGTTTTAATTTCAAAATGTGTCTGAATTGTTTATACTTCCCTGTTTGTCTAATAAAATCATTTTATAGCTCTATATGGTATTAATATTGATTAGTTTAATTTCAACTGAGGAATTCAAAATAGGGAAAATGATTAAACAACTAGTAGATAATCCTCAACAAACTTTTTGAAGGGTGCTTTTTTAGAGAGCATTTGTTGAAACTGAAAACCAAAATAGTTTTTATTTTAGGAAACACTATTAGAAAATAATTAAAATGAAATGAGAGCCAGGGTTTAGGAATTTAAAGCCGAAACAGGTTGACAATGCCAGAGATGCCTATGATGACTAACTTTATGTGTATGTGACTTATATATTGGTCACACATTGGTACAAATCTAGAAGTGCAAATGCCAAGCCCAATCCCAGGGGCGGATCGAGTGGGGGTTCGACACACCCCGCTCCGACTGCCACAGTTCGAGTGGACTAAGAGAGACTTTTCGTTATTTAACATTAAAATCATATATTCCTTGTGTAAAATTTAAAAATAATTAACAGACACCTTACACTTCGGGAAAGCCAATTTGCGGGTATCTTGGAAAGACTTTTTCCAGGGGAAGGGTCCTTTGACACCCTTTTTATTTTCTTACTTTTACATTCGAACCACCCTCCACAGAATCCTGTATCCACCCTGCAATCCAGACTTTCAACTTTTATTTGGCAAAAAACTTTAACATACCCATAATGGTAATGATATATCCATGTATGGTCATGATATAATGTCATCATGACAAAATAAAAGTAATTGTCAAAGAAAAATTTGAGCTATAATGATAAATTTAACATCATCACCATCATGGCCATCAGCATCATCAAGATCAGAAAAGTTGACATTAGTAGGACAAACCTCCCAATTCATGCATAATGCGCAAGCTTCATGCATAGGGAACTATTGTGGATGCATACATCACATTTTATCAAACATAAAAAGAATTAAATATCGGAAATATATACTGTACTTCAAAAAGCCCAAATTGAATCGAAAATGGCATAAACGATTACAATTGTCATGAAAAATCATGAAGAACTACAACAAGTACAACGTACACGTTTCTACATACTGCAAACAAGGCGTAAATTAAGAAATCAGATTGGGTACTTGGTAGGGATTATCACATACAACGGGCTTCTGAAAAGTTGGCAGGTATAGTGATCAGGGGCGTCACAAGTGGGGGGGGGGGGGGAAACGCACCCCCCTTGAGACCCAAAAAGAAACTATAACAAACAATAACACAGATGCAGTTGAGTCAAATGCCCATCAAAAGCACAGAATACGTGGTAAATAATGTTTTTTTTTGTTTGTCAAAACGAAAACTCTGGGGGAAGATCCTGGATCTGCTCCTGGAGTAGATACATTTTGTCTTTTTTTTTTCAAAAACGCACCCCCTTTTGAAAAGGCTGGTGACACCCCTGGTGGTGGTGGTGGTGGTTAGTCTATCGATCTGAAAATGGCCACAGATATGACTGCAGGTGATCTCACACATTAGCTATGCAGTAACAATTTGTATTTCAAGCAATCTAACAAACTGACCACTATTATGTGTACATTCCTATTAGAAAATTTGATCAATTTTACTCTACATTTTCAAAGAAACGTACTGTAGGGTAATTTTAAATTAACCACCTCAATTGCTTATCACATTAAATGTTTATTAAGGATAGGAGTAAACTGTACAGCTAGGTAATCAAGTGAAAATTAATCCAATTATCCATTGTGATAAGACTTGACAAAACTTTATAATGGGTATGTACACCTAATAACACACAGGACTTTAAGTATCATAACAGGCCATGTGAGACATTTATTATACTCAGCTGTGGATATTTACACTTTTAATCACACTTTCTATTTAATTAGACATATTCACATAGATCATGATTGCATAATATTATTACAAAAATATCAGGATTAATCACCTAGGTATATCCTTTAAAAATGACCTAGTAGTTGTGACAATGCTAAAATGACTTATTCTTTTTTTTAAATATTAACACTTTGTGACATTTATATAGCGCTTATTGCCAAGGCCTCTAAGCACTTCACAATTATTACCCCAAGTCACTGGAACAAACGCCTATAGAACACAATCCATTCCATAACGTTGTAGCCATAATCAGCGCAAATGGCATTTGTACCTTCTAGGCACCCAATTATACACCTTGGTGGAGCGAGACAAGGTGGATAAAGCATCTTGCCTAGGAACACAAACAGCCGATCGGAGTGAGCCTTGAACCTCTGATCTCGTGACTGTACCGAAACCCAACTACTGCGCCAACTGTTTTAACCTTAAAACTTTGATACAGTAAAACTTGCCTAAGCTGGCTTTGTCTAAGATGAATTTACTTTTTATGTCGGATTGACATTTTCCGTTAATTAATTTCTAAGTCAATTTGGATTAGACTTAGTTTTACTCTTGTAATGAATATTATTAATAAATAATTCCCGTTGAATTAGTTAAATATAACACAACTGACAGGGTAATGTATAGATGTATTGTGACTTGAATATGACAAGAAATATTGATCTTAAAAATAGCTTTCTGAAGAAATACATTAAACTTGCCTAAGTCGAACCTAAGGTGGTATTGAAAAAAAATTTACTTAGGAAAAATTTGACTTAGAGATTGGTATTTTTATTGGAAAACGTATCAAAAAGGCTTGAAATTAAGTTCAACTTAGAAATAAATTTGAGTTAGGAATAATTCCACATAGGCAGAGTAGACTTTGGCAAGCTTAACTGTATAGCTATTGTATTGTAATAACCTTGAACATCCAAATTATTTAAACATATTTACCATTCATTGCTCAGTTAAATATTAAAATTAACAAAAACATTCAAACGGCATTGTTAGCATTCTTTGGTGTAAAAACATACTTTATAACAGCTTTATAAATACAATAATTTCCAATCTCAAGTTTATAACTTTCCAGTTACTTTGAAGGTTTTTTGTCATCTTATGGTCACCCTTTTCTGCTTACAGCTCATAGACCTGGAACTTATCTCAGTTTCTGTAGCATGAAGCTAATTATTCACAAGTCACTCCCCAGAAATTTACTGGTAGCAACTTTACAGCTTGGTACACAGAAGTAAATTGCTCAACTAGGATTCTGAACAACAGATGCTGTGCCAACTGCTCCCACACATTTCCAAAGCCCCTTTCACACAGAAAATACCGCAATGTTATCATAACCATGCCGGCATTATTGCCAGTCTAAACCCTTTCACACAGAAGGTAAAATTCTGGTAATACAACAGTTTCATGTATGAAAGGGTCCAAGCGAAAGGGTAAAATTGGCAGTTTCAATAATATAGATTTCCAACTTTGACCCTTGTTTAGTTATGCTTCACTGTGTAAGCAGGCATTACACTGTGGAACCTTTCATTCACATCTGAGATGATTCCTAAATTGTTAAAAGTCACTATTTCATTAAAATAATTTAAATAAAATTACTAAAAAAGTATATGGAGTTGAAAGAGTTGTGCTTTCAATTATTTATAACTTAATTAACAACAAAATATTCAAGATTGAGTTTACAGACCCCGCTATACTGCTCTATACCAATGAGAGTACAATTGTACTGTACAGTGTTTCAAATTTGATTAAATGCCTCCATGATACCAAAATACATGCCTCCTCAATATGAATAAAACTATGACACAATGTCAAAAATTGGAAAAAATAAGTTCAATTAACAACAGGCTTTTTTTTTGTAGACCTGTCAGTAAATTCTATCAGAGTAGAAAATAGTCTGATGGTGCATTTGCTTTAGGAATGATGCATTCTAAATAGTGTTTTTAGGCAGTCATATATTTGAGAAAAATTAAAACATTGTGTAGTATTTATGCAGAGGGGGAAAGGGTCTTTATTCCAAAGGACGTTTTGTTGGGAATGTTTTTGAGGTGGTGTTTATTTTGAAGTAGGGCATAACATTCAACAAATTTACCAGAAATTGCTATAAGAATCCAATAGTACACATCATTTAAACATTACAAAAAATACTTCAAACATCTTTTAACACAGTCAATTGATATTTTATAAACAATATTATATTGTTTACTTTGAAAAATAAAATGCATTAAAATATAAGTTTTATTAAAATATTATTCATTGTATTTAATATAACTTACATAATTAAATATGTTACTGACTCTTGGAGTAGCAGGAATTATGGACGCATAGGAATACAAAAATAAATAAATATTATTAATTAAGAGTGTAACTATTTAGTGAAATTATAAGTTATGTTAACTTGATTCGGCTATGATGGAAATTACATTCTAAAATTATAGTCTGAAAGTAGCAATAACAAAATAATTATGGAGTGTGTTAATTACTTTCCAAACAGCAAATAAAATTCTCGACAAAACTGTACATTTTTTAAAATACTAATACATGTAAGATAAAGTTAAGGCAGTAATAACTGGCAGGGTTGTTTAATTGATTTGAAAATTAAATTTAATCAGGACAAAATTGTGATTAACGTAATACACATTTACAGAATAAATTGATCAATGTACCGAGACATGAACATCAATAAGTTTGTTTTGCTTCATAAGTTTTATACAGCATTCAAAGATGTATTGTCACTTGAAAATGACTAAAAAAAAATTTTGGAAAAAAATTCATATTTTGAAAAAAATAAAGAATTTATAACTTGAACTTGGAAAATAGTATATTTAAAAACTGTTTATCTCTAATTGCACAGTTATTTAAAAAACAAAAAAAAACTTCAAAAGGCTGGGCTCTTTGCAAATGTTATCATTCTAATGTGTAAAAATATCTGAAAATGTTTACTAATCAACTTCAAGAAAGAAAGTGTAAAGCATACGCCATCAATGAGGTACTCTTGATGATGACATAATTTATGTTGAATATTGAATCCTGTCATGATGGTGTGTAATTCCTGATGATGACATAATTTATGGCAAAACACTGAATCCTGTCACGATGGCCTGTAATTCCTGATGACATAATTTATGTCAAAATATTGAATCCTGTCATGATGGCATGTATCTCATTGCATGTAAAAATATATTAACTAATTTTTAAATACACTAATGTTTGGTCTCTGTGTTCTTAACTTTTATGGTATTTGAATAGGAGCATAACTTCAAAATTAATTTAAAAGTGAAAATTAAAAAACTATAATGTCATAATTTATTTCCTAACTCTGACAACAGATACATTTTAAGTATGTAATGTCCCTTGAAAATGACGAAGAAATCAACACCATTACTTTAAAAATTAACTTGCTCATATCAGAGTAACATCAAAGTTACTTGAGACTAGAAATTTGTGTATTAAAAATTGTTTAATAAGATTTTTACACTGAAAAAGTACCAAAGTACAGAGCTTCCAGCTTTTTGATGGCTTTTTGTTTAGTTGCAAAATTTGGGTTAAACATATTTTTAATATTTTTAGTACCATGGTCATAATATATTTTCTTCAAAATAAAATTTTTCAGGTAACAATACATCTTTAACATATTATAAAAAATCATCAACAAAATAAAACAACTGCACAACGCAAATGCAAAATGCTAAAATGTTAAGTCAACTCAGTAACATTAAAATACTCTTTTCCTTTAGATGATCAATTTTAAAAAACGTACCAACTCTGGTATAAGCAGACTCAACAATTGAGTTATTTTATACATACTATTAGGAATGTTTCCCAACTTCACGAAATACAAAAACAAAAACGTCATAAATTCTTGTAACGTTTGAATTGAACACCTTGAACATCTGTCACAGTTGGTGAATATTTTTATTTTGGACGATCATGAAGAAGTTGTAGGTAGAAAATTTGATATATTTTTAAACACATTTAGCAACTTTCAAAAACTGAAGTGTGACATATCCGTTTCCATTGGGTATTTCGTAAATTTGTGAAACCTCGCTATTATTTTACTTTACTACGCATTTTAAAAAGCAGGGTATAAACCCACAAAAAAGCGGACTCTGACAAATGTTAGTGGCCTTAGGGTATATGTTCAATGTAGTGGACTTATACCAGGGTCAATATAACATCCAAGAAACGGTTCAACAATTTAATTCATGTTACCTCTAACTAGATATTAAAATTTCTAAGTAAAATTAAACCTAGGTTTTGTGTTTCAGGAAAATATCATAAATTAAAACAAGTCAATTGCTGAACTAATAACACAATGCTTATTAAATACCAAAAACTTTTTTGTATTTTGTACAAAGAAATGTTAAAAAATAATACACATAGAACGACAATGAAGAAGGCTTGCCTCAATAGTGAGCTTTCGATTTGTGACAATGTGGAATACAGAATGCAAAAAGAAAATAAATGCCCTCAGTCATGACCGGTGTCACATGCATTCTACATCCAATGTTGAATCGATTTCAATCTAGAGGACATGCACGTAAGATGTGACATAGGCTTAAAGTAGAACTCAATGTTCAATAAAATGGATAAAATGCCAAATCTTCATAAATTCAAAACTATATGCCTATTTTGAGTTAGTTTATAATTAACTAATTAAACCTCGCTTCCATTTTTATTGGTACAGTTGAACCTCCCTCTGCGGACACCTTTCCTAAGCAGAACCTCCCATAACGGACACTAATTCAAAGACCCGTTTGTTTTTCCTATCTTATCAATGCATTTGGTACCTCCCCTAAGCGGACAGCACCCATAAGCGGATGCGGACACTTTTTGTCTTTAATTTTAGATTTTTGTATGTTGATATACCCCCATAAGCAGAAATCCCAAGTCAAATCAAATCCCGGAAAATTTAGTGATTTTCCAGTAAAACGAATACTAATTTCTTTACAAAATCGTCAGTATTCTGTAATGGGTGAGAATCATATTACTGAACTAATCTTTAAAATGATAAACAATATTTAATAAAATATACAATGTGGTGTTTTGAATGAGGCCATTTGTGTTGAGAAGACCGTAAAATATGAGGGGAAAGGGCGTATACATAAATTTAGAATTTTGGCCCTCTATCGAACGTAATTCTCGCAAGCGGATACTTTTCGGGAAGCCGACGGTGTCCGCTTACTGTACCGTGTTGTGGGTATGTAGACAATAATTAGAACAGGATATATCCACTGATATTCGCATATTTCTAAGGATATTATCGTAAATGGAACATTTCTAAAAATATGCTTGGATTATTATAATTATTTATTTGAACACTACATACATTGTAGCTAAAACCACTTTTCAGCATTTTTGAGGTCTCCCCACAAAATTAGTCGCATCGTAGGTGAAATTGAGATAATCGCCAAACTAGGTCTGAGGTAAATTTTTTAGAAAATTAGTTTTAATCAATTATGAGTACTATAATTCTTGTATTTCATCATAATATATTTTTCGGGTCAGCTTTTATTTTGGAAAGTGTACTTCATGGAGATTTTGTTCTTTTCTGAGATTTATAGTCTTTTATTTCTTTATTTTCCAAATGCATGAGCGATTTTCTCAAACCTGTGTTTTCATACATGAAAACTTCAAATGCTCATATCTTTGGATCTACTCATCGAATGAATGTCGATTGTTAATTTCAAAAACAGCAATTTGAACGGCATTTTCGATCATTAATTTTTAAAAATAACGATTTTCTCAACGATCAACAGGAAAAGGGGTCAGTTTCGATGTTAAAGTTTTGACGATTTGGATCGTTAAATTTAGGTGCTCGCGAGGCAACATTGCCCGCGGAAAGAATTTACATGTTTTGGGCCTAGAAATAAATCACACAGTTTGTTTATTTATTATATTTTCGGGAGTTGTAACTTGCTTCAGAACATGAAATATACAATTATCTAACTAATATGTAAAAATTGCAGTTGAAAAGTTTGTTAAATTTGTTTTATTGCGATTTTAATTCATCGCAGAGATTTAAAAATTTTGTTGTGCACAGCGTAGTAAATAGCGGAAATATAGCAGTCCAGCATGATTTGAATTTTATCGTTGATTTTTTAACTTTTTTATAATGATTCAAAACGCCGTTTTAAATCGGCGATTTTGGAACCAGACCCACCAGTCATGCCTTAGAATTTTAATGTCAAATCTTACCAGCTCATAAGTATTAGGATACCAGGCCTTATTTCTATGCTTTGATATTAATGTGGGGAATTGCAATTCTGCCAATATTTGTTTTTTCAGACTACTACAATTTCTCTTTCATTTTTGTACATTATATTAATTATTCATAAAAATGTTTACATTCATCATAATTTTATTTAAAATGGATATTAAACTTAAAATATATCTCATATCTGTACATATAATCAGGGCGGTTTTGGGGGGTGTTCATCCGGCACATTCCTCCTAAAATCTGCCAAGTGAAGTTGGGCCCCTTTTATTATTTGGGCCCTATTTTAAATTATAATAAAGGCCAGAACAATGGAAAATAGGACACAAAAGTTTTTTGCTTGTCAAATTGAATATGGTAAACACTCCCACCAGGATTGGAAATAGTGAGCTCCCTCGACCCTCTTTAGATGAATCCTGGTTCAGCCTGTGATAATTGTTTTACTTTGGTAGTTCAAATAAAACCTGGAAATTACACTATCATAATTAACTATCAACAAATTGTAGTGATAATAATCTACCCAATAGTGTAGTTAGCTTTACAAGTAGTCTTCAAATGCAGTTTAAATCGCACTCAAAACAACATAATCACAAGAACCACTCTATATGTGATATCACATACAATCAAGCCCGCCTAAATAGACTACACATAATTCAAATAATTTCAATCACATTTGTCATGCCTAACTGATGTGTTTTCCATTAACAATATCTAAGTCTAATTTTACCTCAGTTGAACATTCACTGCTCTTTTTAGATAAATATTGATGCATACTATCAAATTTTCTTTGACAAAAACCTCTGATATGCCTATATATGGTCATGATGATGTCACACCATGACCATACATAGAAATATCATTACCATATATGGGTATAATCAAAGTTTTTTGTCAAACAAATTTGATCTTAACTCTTAACCGCTCACAACTTTTATAAATGTTACTGGCCTTGAGTTGACAAGATCCTCTATTGTGAAAATATGTGCACTGGTCTTGAGTTGATACTCATCATCATAACAGGCTTGTCTTGTCAACTCTCTCCCAAAACTGAACCTTTCACAACGTCAAAAAGTCCGGTTTTCAGAGGGTCAATTTTGGAAGAGTTGACAGTATCTCTTTTTCATATATAATACGCTAAAGTTAAACTGAACTGATCCTCACATCAAAAATCGTGGCTTAACATAAGGATAGGCCATTCAGTGACCTGAACTTTTTAGATCTTCAAGCTGGCTATCAGGGATGATGTTCCTTTGATTAACTGGCCTAGCATTGACATCACCTCTAGCTTTGATTCAATTCAGCTGTGTCAAGTTACAGATGTCTAACTTTACTGGCCTGAAGTAGTCCTTTACTGAATGAATCCACGTGGGCTAGGAGGGTGGGTGATGGTTGTTCCGAGATTGTCGTATTAAGTCTATACTTTGTTTGAGAATTGCATGTTGCCGTGTTAATTGTTCCTGTTGATTAACAATAAAATATGGGTATTAAAGACAAAAAGGTTCACTAAACAACTACAAATTAAGAATGTACAACACACACTCAAAGCAATTAAATACAAAATAGGATAGTTCTAGATTTCTACTTCTAATATCTATACAAGTTTTATTTTGCAATATTAGATCTAATCATAGTTATCATTTAATATCCCAGGCATTATTTCAGCCTGCCTTTATTAATCTTTAGGCCACCGGCCCATAGATCCACATAGTTACTGTACATTAATTGTGGACTGTCTTAAACTAAAAGATAAATATAAAAATTTTGCCAACTTAATATGTACTTGTACATCAGTTAATAACTTATAGAACTTAAATACTGTTGGTTAACGCCAATAATATGAGCTAAGCAGAGTTTCTCTGTGGGACCTATAAGCAGAGCACACAAGACAGAAGTGGTACTCGTCTTCAATATGTTGACTATCACACATTTGGCATAATTTTAATGACTCATCATTTACTCTTTTATTTACATTTAAATTATGAGAGGAAGTTCTTATTAACGTAATACACCTTCTATATCTAAATATTGTTACCAAATTGTATTTTTCAGCCGTATAAAAAAAAACCCAACTTTTTCTTTTGTAAGACTAAGAGTCATGTTTATGGGCCAGCGAGAGTGAGGGAGGCTAGTATGAAGAAAACTGGAAGTTAACGTGAAAGCAGATTTGATGACCATTGTTCTAATGGAGAAGAAATAAATAAAGAGGGTGATCTTGAGATTGAACAACATTACCAATAAAATTAAAGAAAATATATTGTTGTCTCTTAACAAATGAGATAATATTTAATTAGGAGAATACAATAAGATGAGGAGCAGCAATCTTTAAAAATAAGTTTTGTGAATAAAGTTTAAAAAGGCTGGATAAGGGATAGTTCACATTGTAGAAGAACCACATAAGGATCACATAAATATTCAATAGGTTAGATTTAGGATTTATATAAGTAAACGGAATATTTAGTCAAGGGCAGAATTTAGATATTTCAAGATGACATTTTTGTTAGACTGCTGCTTTATATAGGGAGGATATTGATGAATTTTGAATGGTTGAAGTTTAAAACACAAATGAATGGTCCTAGTCCTTACCGATTGTTGTTTTAGTGACGTATAGTCTTCATAATAGTGAAAACTTGTTTGCTGCTCTTTAAAATCTTGGTCCAGTTGTCCTGCTAAAACTTTTCTGTAAATTGTACAAACAAAAATGTTAACTACAAATACTCCTTTTATGCTCCTCTGTAAATCAATTACAAATTTCTGTACAAAATTCTAAAACTCTAATGGGTGGAAATCATATTACTTTTTTTTGTCTTTTGTGGGGGTAACCCACCTTTATTCTCATCCATTCTCAATTATCATTATTCAATTCAACATATTTTTTTTTCGATTTCAAAACCTATTTATAACATTATATACATTTGTAATATAGCATAGGAATCCTTTAACAGTGTTTTGTTATTATTTTTTTTTATTTAATATATTTAGTTAAAAAAAATAATCATATAAGACGTATTACAACTGTATGTCTATCATACTTTTCATACTATAGGCCCACGTTTATCCTTTTCGTTTTACGTGAGAATACGCAATTTACTTGTATCTGTTCTATAATTTTTATTTTTCATTACCTTAATTTACCCATAAACGTATAGGCATACTTATGAAATTATAGTACATATTCTAATAAAAAAAAAAAATCATATTACTTACTGAACCAATTGATCTTAAAAATTTATTATAATATAGCATGTGGTTAAACATTTACATAGAGAATTCTATGAAATAAGTGTTTTTTTATTTTACAAAGTTTGGCCTCTATTGGACAAATTTCTTGTAAATGAACACCTCTCATAAGCGGACAGTTTAAACATATTCACGAGTTCCCCTATCCAGAGGTTCAACTGTAATTGTATTAATATCTTACTTTCTCTGGTGTAGTAGAGCTATTTCTGTTTGTACACGTAAATAGTCTTGAGCCATCTGAAAGAAAACAATGGAAATCATGACTGAATGATGTTAAATTGTTAAGAATGATAATAACAATGATATTTACCAGTTAGTTTTAAGGAGTTTAACTTTAAACATGTTCTTTTTACTTAAGATTTTTTACAAGCTCTGTACAGTTATATTTGATTAAATCTTGTATAAGACTATTTTTCAATACTAATGGACTCATAAATTTACAACCTCATTGAGGTTCTAATGAGTACCAATTTCATCAGCATTTTATCTTTATTTACATTATAATGCATTTTAACTTTAATGATGGAATGAATAAAGATTGAATTAACAATTAATTTTCTTCTTTAGTTTAACAAAAGCGACCGCTCACCAGGTCTGCGCTTCCACTGCTAATTCAGGCTGTAAAAGCATTCTTCCATTACTAATTATACCTAGTTGGATACGTTACATTAAAGTTCTAAAGATATTTTTGTAGTTTTGACAAAGGCAGTTTGGAAGAGAAAATTAGCTTAATAAATATTTTAAATAATCTTTTTTTTTCTAAATTTTGATAGGAATTAGGAAAAACCAAAACAATTCAGTGTGTTTCCCACAGTGAGAATTAAACTCACAACCTTCGCTTTATTATGTAGAACGGTCGTGTTAAATGATTATATTCTTAACTGACCGCGCCATTAAGCAAGTGATAACTCCAGATGTATTTTAGAGTTCTTACTGCTTACCAGTGAAATGCGTTTTTGGTTTTGTGGGTCTAGGGGACACCCTGGGATGTAACTTAAAAAAAGGGCGATGAACGTTTGTTGGAAATGATGTGTAATATATGTGTACAAAATTTCATGCACGTCCGTTCAAAACTGGCGACGCTGGACGCTTTTATAATTGTTGTCGCAACAACACCAACAACAAGAAGAAATGAGTGAGAACCTAAGGTCCGCTTCGTGTGGACCTAAAAATAATATATATGTATATCACACTTCAGTTTATCCATGACAGGACACTCAGGTATAAGCCTCCAATGTGTTAGGTTCAAGGTAAATTTAAGGTAAGGTATATGTTTAAAATTTAGCTTAATAGTTTAGAGGTTTCGCTATCTCAATCTCAATTTGGAAGGCAAAATATAAAAGTAATATGGACTGCTAGATGGGTTAGTTTGAAATAATAGGCCCCAGGTGCTATGAAAATTGCTAAAACCTGCTTGCACAGAGGGTTATATCAGATTTCATATCAGCATAGGTCTATATTGTCAACTATAACCCAATCTTAAAGCAGTAAATATTACTTTTATATACCGATTAAAGTTGACTGACCGATCAAAACAAAGTTGATGACCCTAAGCCTGGGCTAGGGCCTAGCCTTCATAGGCCTATGTGGTGGCTAGACATAAGGTCCAGTTAGGCCTTTGTAAATACAATGCCCAAAATTCAAGCAGCATACTTCACATTTTAAAGCTGATCATCATTGAGAAGGTCAAACCTCATATTTTCCACCATCATTGACTTTCTGTAGGCACAATTTTTTAATTCCGGGTGCAAAATCGCAACAAATCACTAGCATCGATACCGCCGGAGTTTACATGCATGTGCAATTCACTATGTTGTTGTTCACTATATTCACTAACATGAATTAATTCTTACCTTACAATGACGGTCAAACATTTCTATTGAATCTTTTGATTTGGGATTTGGTGGTAAAGGCTGCAAGAAAAGAGCAAGGTGGTAAATGCATGAAATCACACAGTCTGCAATAAATAAGTTTATTTATTTTGTGTTGTACACAACAAGGAAACCAAATACTGTACTGGTAACACAGCCTATAAAACACATCATTTAAATAAATACCATTCTCAACATAGATAATTGTACACAAATGTTCTTTTTGATCTTATAGTTCTTTGGTTAGAGATAGCATTCTCACATTTGTTTTTAAAATTTATGGGAGTTTTAAACTTTTCTGAACACCCTATAAAGAGACAATGAACTTGCTTTGCAGACTAAATGGGCCAATAAATGATCGGCCAAGGGGCGTATCCAGGAATTGCCAAAGTGAGTGGTCAAATATGGGTTGGATTTTGACAAAAAATCAACGCAGGTTCTCTTATTTTCACCCCATTGACACGCTCATTAAGTTGCGATTTATGAGTTTGCTCTCCTTTTCCTCTGAGGAAGGAGGATGCTCATTTCCCCAAAGGAAAGTGTTCAAGACCCAAATTTTAATATTACTATCCTATTTTTTTCATTTTCGGTCTCAAAAGCAGGGTACTCAAGCATCCTGAGTACCCCTGGATATGCCACTTTGATCATTCTGGCAAGACGCAACAACTATCTTGGGTGCAGCTGAAAGGTATGTAAGGGCCGCCACATACATAAGCCAACAGCGCGCGCCAACAGTCACTTGTGCTGTTGCTGCATGGCAATAGCTTACGTGTGAGGTGAATTTACATGCGCCAATGGCGCAGCGAAAGGTTTTTAACATATTTGCCATTTAACAGCTATTCATGCCAACGGCGCACCGTGTGCAGGGGTAGTAAGCTTTACCCTTAAGCTGTGTATATGGCAACAGGTCTGCTTTGTTACTTTAATTATATAGATGTAATGTTGTAAATTAACGCGTGCATATACTTAGCAGCGCACACGGTGCGCTGTTGGCGTCATCGGCGCATGTAAATTCACCACACACGTAAGCTGTTGGCGTGCAGGGGTGGCACAAGTGACTGTTGGAGCATGCCGTTGGTTTACATGTGCGAAGGCTTTAAGGGATTTTTAAGAACATTTAGTTTACAGTGAAGTTGTTCAGATGGTCACCTTTGGGGAGTGAATACTGTATATGATATATTGAAAAAACAAGCAACCATCACATGTCAGGTATCTAAACAAAAAACTAAAAATGGATAATCAAACTGGCAACAAGGAACACGTTTTCAACTTGACTAGTCTCAGAAATGACATTTTTAACCAAGTAGAGAGTAAAGTGAAATTTCTACCTGTAATCTAGTATCCAGAGTCATATAGGCCATCGGTATGCCATCCTCTACATGAAAATAAAATTTAACAATTTTAAAACTAATCATTACATTAAAATATCATTATTAATCATTTTTTGTATGTCATTTGATTATTTCTCAACATAAACATAAAGCAATTTCTTTTTTTTTTTAATTTTGTGTTTTAATGCTAAAAATTGTATTGATTTTGTAAATCTAAATCTAGAAACACTGGCTCTTCAAATATTATACATTGTGTGCAGGTCTACAAAATGTTGCCTATACATCCAAAGGAAGAAAATCTAAAAATAAATATATAAAAGAAATGAGTCTAATATAGTTCCTTTTAACTTTATACTGAAACAAAATATTAGCAGGTTACTAACACTTGTTTTATACTTCCAAAACAATGAACAAGTGCATGGATGTTATTTTTGTGATTTTTTAGGAGAAATGGGCATTTACAAAAAAACTTCTCAATTATGTTTAAATATAGCTCCATGAAAAATAATGACCATCAGAAATGTTGGTGACAATGAAAATGAAAATGTTTATGATGATATTGATGACATTATTATGAAGATGATGGAAATAGTGTTGTTGATGACAATGTTGGGAACAATGTGGATGACAATGATGATGACCATGCTAATGGTGATGATGATGATGATGCAAATTACAATGACGACGACGATGATGACAAAGCTGAAGATGTTGATGACAATTATTATGATAGCAATAATGATAACAATGTTGGTGATAATGGCAAAGTTGATGACAATTATTATGATGGTGATGGTGACAGCATTGGTAACAATGATACTGACATTGATAAAAATCATTTTATTTAATTTTATTCATTTAGAATGCCGGCTCGGGAGGCACAAAATTGGAGCACACACTGTCACCTAAAGGACGTGTAAATCACTAAATAATGACAGTAATAATGATGAAAGAAATGATATTGATCAATAAAAACAATTCTACAACATTCTGTTATTGTTACAAGTGATTACCAAAACTATTAAATTAATGTTACTGAATACTCATTTCATTCCATTAAATCAAATCCAAAACAACAACATGATTTATAACATAAGGTACAGTAAGTTATACAATACAGTGCTTATTGCTAATGCTTCTCACTTCACCTTAGTACCCCAGTCACTGAAACAAACACCTATGGAACACAATCCATTGCACAATGTCATGTTTTATGTATGAAGCTTGATTGAGAAGGATGTGCTATGATTATACTTTTAAAAACAAATTTTCAAGACTTGAAATGGATTCTTGTGGGATTTGCAAGCAAACAATGGAGGTGGTTACCTATACATTTTTCCATGAAATTAACAAAAATGAATGTTTCTTTTTATTTTCCTTCAAGAAAATGCATTTAAAAATAAAGCATCTGACAGGAGCAAATAATAAATGTCACAAATTTTTAGACCTTCTGATCCACACCAAGTGCATCTACAGCATAGATTTATTATTACGGTTAGATGGTGAACTTTACAGTATAGAATTTCAGTCCATGTAGGCGTCTACCATTTCTCAGCCTCCATCACAAACATTTAAGTTAAATAATAATAACTGTTTTACAATTATTGTATTTTTAACAATCTTTTGTTATACAAATTATTTACATATGTCACACACATTTTATTTTGTCAATGTCTTTAGATTTTGATTAAATTTACTTTCATTTATTGATAAATGTGAAACTTCTATGAAAGATTTAGTGTGCGCAATTTAAACATAGTAACAGGGTTAAAGTGTAACATGATTTGACTGGTTGGATTCCAGAATAGTAGGCGCATACATAGAACTGCACTTGGGGCTATGTATTCTGTAGAAGTTCACTATCTAGCCGTAAATAATATATCTATGGTCTACAGTCAAGGCAAAGCACAAAGAAATGATGAACTACTAGAGGTGGCACTGTAGGTTGATGGTTAACCTGGTTTCCTTCCAATCGTGAGGTCACAGGTTCGAACCTGGCTTCACATCCGGTTCCTTCCCACAACTTAACAGTGCCACTCCCTAAGACTCATAATGAGACTTGGTTTAGAAAGCATAACACAGTTCTTGAAAACTTGCTTTGGATGTGATAAAAAGTAAAAAACAAATGAGTGTTATTATTTCTTTTGTGTGTTTCCTTGATTACAGACAAACTTGGTGCGGAGCAACAAATCCAGGGAATTTGTGATGCAAGGGGCTCAAATAAAATCAAATAGGAATCATGCAAACCTGGCTTAGGTGGCTGCGCTACTCCTTGATTGTCGAGTGATATACTCCTCGTCGTTTTTTCAATCTTGTTAGGCCTTGAGGTAGCTGACAGATTGCTAGGCGTTGCTGCGGACAGTTGATCCATCCTACCCGAATGGAGTGAGCCTATCTCAGACGTATACTGATCTGTTTTATTCAAGTTCTCATGATCAGAAAATGACCTGGCTTTTGGTTTGCGGAAGTCAAAGGCACTCAGGTCATTAGGGACAGTTTGAGAGTGCGGGATTGGGGAATGAGGAAGAGGCGAAGAGGGTTGGATATTAACAGTCGGGGCGTTTGAGGTGGTTAATAAGGATTGCAGGTCAGGAGCAGGTTGGTTAGTATATGATGCTAGCGATTGTAAAAATGTTTGCCCGTGAGAATTGCTTCTACGATGACCCATTGTTGGTTCTATAGTAGTGAAAAACAAAATTTAAAAAAAACTAAAACTAGGAACAAAGCAAAAACTATACATTCTGCAGGTATACTAATGCTAAAACCTCACCAACAACATCAGTATCAATATGAAAATATGTTTCAAAGGCTTTAAAATCATGTAAAATATTGGTAAATATTAAAGTTAAGTTCCATCTGTGTTTTTCTTAATGAATTAATTTTGATATTACTCCGTGGTCTACCAAGTATGGTTTTAGCCACCAAATTTACTGCTAAAATAACAGCTTACCAGTAAAAATCTTGTTTATTGAAAAATAATTATGATATAATTTTGATTCTCATATATGTTTTGCCTTCTTTTACACTTTAAATGCTCATAGAGGCTTATAGTAATGTAGATATTTGTGGTAGGGCCAAAACCAACCCAAAAGCAACGTCTTGCAAAGCAAGAAACAAAAAGGCATATTGTACCATATTCTTATTAACAGTTGGTTATCAATTTGTAGAGCCCAAATCACCCAAAAGTTTTGTTTTGGGAAACAAGTGTAAAGTAAAATTGAGGACTGAGAAAAAGAGGAGAAATAATGTGCTATTATTTATCTAGACTGCAAATTTTTGTTCAGAATATTACATTTTTTGACAACCATCTTTAAAAAAAAAAAAATTAAAAAAAATTCAATGATCTGGTTTTGGAAAAGTTTTTGTGAGAGAAATGGTAATTATTCAAATTAAAAATTTAAAAAATATCAGTGACAATACTTTAAATTAGAAATTGTTGGCGAGTATAATTATTTATAATGATGCAGATTATACACTAATTGAAATTAATTTTAGCTCATAGAACAGAATAAAATCAATTATCTATGATTGTTATTCACATGTTATGTTATTTTGTAGTAATATAAAAATGATACACTGCAAATAAACATCTACTGTTTATGAAAATTAATATTACATACATTAAATATTACATTTATAAGTGTCAAATATTAAATAAAATGTTTTAGTTATAATATGAGAATGAAATTAAGTTGTTTTTAGGAACTAGTCCTAGAAAGGAGAATTGGCTGGCAGTATGCAGCCTCAGAGTGACCTTAGTTTTTGTCATAAATGTGGTTACACTATTATTGACATAAACAGTATCTTTATTTATCATAATCTTATCACCATTATCATCATCATCATCATCTTATCATCATC